>JAOBRF010479390.1:0-15928 GCA_027575005.1 Sphenopus marsupialis | reverse complement strand
AAAAACAAGATAGGATTTAGGCTTTAATGTTAGAATTTAATTATGGTAATCATCGATCTGTTTTAAACTCTGGTGTATTAACAAATGTCATCTCATTTCCGTTTTTGTGTTTTCTAACCGACTTTTAGGCATATGTCGAACAATCAAATTGCCTCGATACAAAGAGACGCGTTTGTTAATCTACCGGCACTCGACAGGCTGTAAGTACTGTTTTTACATCTTATGAGAAGTTTTCAGATACGATTGTTTTCACTTAATTTTACAGAGTAGTGTTACGACACATATGTAAAGAAAAGACTCTCTTTGACGCAACAGACGCAATTTCTCAGATTTGTTTATTGACCTAAACAACGGGTAAGTAAAGAATCAAATGTGACTTCCGATAAACTACGACTTATCTAATCGATAACCCAGTCAATAACGAAAGCCAGCCAATCTAACGTTAACACCATCTTAGAAACCTATTAAAACTTGAATGAATAGACTGTTGAAAACGGTGTAGCGAAGTGAAATGTCTGTAACGCGCGTTCATTGCCGCGCGCGTATAATTAGGTTCTGAAGAGCATGTTTGACGTAATGAATGAAAATCGATTTTAAAGTAGAGTGAAACTAGAACTGTACAAAAGCTTGAATTACACACTGCTATTCATCGGGGTCGATTTGTCTCGGCAACGTATCGGAGAGGGAATCGGAGCGTGTTAATGAGAGATCCGACACATCGGACGTGTCGGATTCATATGACATGCCGGAATGGCATCTACACGCTCCGATTTGCTCCCCGACATGTCGGCCAGACAAATCGATTCCGACACACCACAGTGTGTAATTAAGGATTAACCCAAACAAATCAATCTGTGACAAATCTGACCAGTTTTTAAAAAAAGACCTGTGACATCTTGGGGCTCAGACGGGAAGACGGGTCACATGGAGAATTCAAAGTTAGGCTAAGAGCTTGGTCTAGAGAGGAAGGAGTTGATACGTTTTGGCAGAGCAACAGCAGCGCGGGAGAGTCAAGCGCGAGAAATAAGGAGAAGCTAGAAAGATATTGATGAAGATGGCGGCATGGCGTATGGAGTTCGAGGTTGAGGGGAGAGGTAGTGACGCTAAAGAATAAGCGAGAAAAAGCGAGAGACAACACGAGTTGCAGATGCGACGGTTAGAGTTACAGTCGGCAACCGACAGACTAGGTGTAATGAAGGGCAGTCAACCCATTGACTAGCTAGTTGCTAATACCCCCGAGTTACCCAAATTTAGTGATGGAAAAGATGACCAGGCAGTTATTAGCAATGGCTTGAGAGATTTGCTAGGGGTAGAAAGTTAGAGCAAATGGCTGGTCCACTTTTTTGAGGGCGTTGATAACGGGTAGAGCTTCAGATGTCTACTCTAGAATGAGAGATACAATCTCACAGAGGATAAATTTAGAGTGAGATGCAGCGTTACTTGAGTAGGAGGGTAGAGATCTCTTAAAAACAAAGAAGAACTATGGGGGTGTTTGTGAATTTTTTGTGAAAGACCAGTTCTCGAATTCTTGTTCGGATCGAAGACTTGGCTGTGTACTTGCCTAAAAAATCGCCTGAATTCAGTAGAATAGCAGAGCAATACATGACCAAAGACAAACAACAATCATTGAGGGTTTGCCCAAAAGGTGATGGTGATTGTTACGAAGAAAATAAGCAACCCTTTAAACGATCAAGCCTCTTGGGCAAACACCCAATGTCATTATTGCTATTTTTGTATTAATTATTATTAATGTAAAGCGCTATTGGATCCTATGAGAAATAGCCCTATATAAGAATCATATTATTATTATTATTATTATTATTATTATTATTATTATTATTATTATTATTTTAAAATGCCTTGTTTGCTTTTGGCTTCTAATTTGGCACGAATGTTAATAGGCCTTTTGCAGCAACTTTCTTTGTTTTACGTTTACCAGTGGAGTCTGTCACATTCTTTTGCCACCCAGAATATCATTACTTATACAATGTGATCAGTTGCTGCAAGGACCTATTATTTTATGTCCTTTCAATTCAGTAGTATTTGTGACATGCGAAGCTTTTAGAAACAAACTCCCCGCACTCAACTCAACGCATGCCCACAAGTGCCTTTACCCGTGTAACTACAATATAAATAACAAGGTCAACCGTGGATAGTTGTTTCGTCCTGCTAGGACTCGTCAGGACGGTGCAGCTTTTTTGCAAGAGCAAAAAGCTACAAGTGCGAGTTCAGAGAACTGCTTTAAGCCTGAGCTCTTCATCTTGGGAAACACTTTCTTTCTAACTAAAACTGTCTTTGTTTGCTCTTGTTACTTGCATTGTAGTTACGCGGGTGAAGTCGGTTAAATACAGCGCTGTGCTGTTGAATTGAATCTAGCAAAAACTTTATTTTGAACATAGAAAAAATTCTTCTTTTAAGGCTTTTTTGTAGTTTTAGGCAGTTCCTTCTTCATTTACCGAAATAACAACAAAGCAGGGACGCGCGCGTCCATTTATTTCTTCTTCTTTTGTATGAATGAACAAAGGTGATTAATGCAGAATATTCACTTTTATTAATAATAATCTTTAATAATAATCTTTATTAAAATAGATACCTACAAACAGACGTGTAAGTTTACAAATTTATTGACCGATCAGAGCGCGCAAAGTGCTATTCACCTGTTTGGTTAATACTAAAACTATTTTACATAATATGCTATATAATTCAAAAGACTATGTACTCATTTCTGTCTTCCAAGTTGTGTCAATAGTTGGTTTTTAGCTTACGTCAAGATTATGCAAATTAGGTTTCCGCCATGTTGGTGCCCATGCTTGATGTGAAATTGTATGCAAATCTATGCCATTTCTATGCGATCGCGTTCAAAGTCTTAAAACAATTCATCTTTCTAATGGATATTCCCCAAGAAAGTGACCCAAAACCACAAGATAAGATACCAGTGCTTTCATCCTACGCAAAAAACCTCGAAAGCCATGTTCGAGAGCGCTATTTGAAGAAAATTTCTGTGGTTGGCGTAGATCCAGCAGCCATACCGAGCAAGCAGTGCAGCTCAGAATATTTACCTCCTATAGAAGTCTCGGACTTGCTTTCTTATTTAATTTTGGAGACAAGCTATTATACAAATAAGCAGTTTAAGGCCTTCAAAAGTTTGGAGGCGTACAACCAGATGGTATCTGGTTTTGTTGCGTCAGTTCAAGGGAAAGAAATTTCGGGCAAGATTGTTGTTGTGGCCAAGGTGAGACATTCGCAGCGAATGAACGATCCTCTTGTGAACATTTGAATCATTGCAGATAAGGACGGCACCATTATCTCCGCGCATTGCGTCGGGTCTTGCTGAATCCTGTTCCCATGTAGCGAGCGTGATGTTTTACATCGAAGCATTGACACGAATTCAAGGAAAGCTTGCTTGTACTCAAGTGAAATGTACATGGATTTTACCAAAATATGCTAACGAAGTACCATATGCAAAGGTAAGGGACATAGACTTTTCATCAGCCAAAAAACTCAGAAGCGCGGTGGAACAGAAAATCGAGACATTACATCAAAATACTGGGGAAGGAAGCAAAACCTTGGAAGAACGTTGTGAAACAAAATTTGCATCTAATACGATTCCATCTTATGGGGAAATGCAGGAAGTCTATGCCAAACTAAACGCTTGCAAAATTAAAGCTGTAGCACTTAGCTTAATTGATCCATATGCTGACCAATTTATTGATGAAAGCCGCACACTGCCAATTATTCCTGATTTATTTGAAACTGGAAATCTTGAGCTAGACTACCCGGAATTAATCAAAATGTGTGTTGAAGTAACATTGGCTGTTTCTGAGGAACGCATAAAAACAATAGAAATCAGCACACGAGCTCAAGCAAGTGGCTCTGCTTTTTATAGACATCGTGCTGGCAGAATTGGTGCATCTCAGTGCTTTTCAGCCTTTCACACAAACCTTGCCCGACCCTCCCACTCTTTGATTAACACAAATTGTTATCCAAGCCTCCATAAAGTCCACACTAAAGCTACAAGGTATGGCCAAAAGCACGAAAGTGATGCCATAAAGGCATATGAAGCATCCATGAAAGCATGTCATGTGAACTTAGAGGTGAAGAAGTGTGGGTTATTTATCAACAAAGAGAAGTCATTTCTTCATGCCACCCCCGATTTTCTTGTGTCGTGTGACTGTTGTGGAAGTGGATGTGGGGAAGTTAAATGTCCAATAGTTAATATTGATGGCAATTTTGACGACTGTTTTCAACATAAACATTCCTGCCTGGAAAAAGTAAATGGGAATTTACAGCTAAAATAAAACCATAACTACTACTATCAAGTACAGCAGCAGCTTTTCTCAGTTAAAAATCTTCAATATAATGACTTTGTGGTGTTTGCAATTGATAAGGCAAAAAAACAGTCACTTATTTGTGCAGCGTATATATCCAGATGTGCAGCACTGGATCTTTGTTTTGCCTAAACTAGAATTATTCTGACGAATATGCATTCTCCCAGAGGTTTTGAGACGGTGGTATACCCGCAGGTGCACAGTACCACCTACATTACCAAGCAAGGGTGCCATTTGTTTTTGTCGAACAGAAAGAGACGAGGACAGCATTTTGTATAGTAACAAGGACTGCCCTTATCAAAGATTTCACCCTTTTTGTCTCTCTCTGACCTCTGTGGCAAGACCTGGTACTGCCCTCACTGTTACAGACTTCCTCAATTTAAGAGGAAAAGGAATAGCAGAAAAACCCCACAACCCACTGTGGTGTCAGATCATGCAGCAATGAAATTTGATAGAATTTGTAATTACAAGGTAAAGCCTATCCTTACAGAAAAATTAGTTGAGTGCCATGGAGAAAACTGCAAAAAAATGGTAGGTACCAACTTTCTTGACTTGATTTGAAACATTTGCCAAACAAATAACAAAACAACCTGGAAACGCCCTGTATGCAAAAAGGTTCCCCCTGCCCAAGCTACCAACATCTCTACCAATTGTTCTTCAGACTACCATTTTGATTTAATTATTAATCCCACTGGATGGCTAGACTGTGATATAATCCAACAAGCTCATGTTTTATTACAGCTTGAGAATCTAGCAATTGCAGGTTTTCAGCGACCAACACTTGGCCCTGTCAGAAATTTTGATGTTGTTAGTGGTGAATTTGTTCAAATTTTGCACACTGGGAACAATCACTGGGTGTGTATCAGCTCGATTGGATGTGCGCCTGGATATGTTAACCTTTTCGATAGCCTCTATCATGACTCAGTCATAAATCAAGAAGTAGTGGAACAGGCAAATGATATATTAGGGGGACGTTTGATTACTCTTGACCCAAAGTCAGTACAGCAACAAACAAATGGCAGTGACTCTGGGGTTTTTGCAATTGCGTTTGCTACCTGCTTGGTCTTTGGAGTAGACCCAACTTTTATAAATTTTGATGCACAAGGCATGAGACCTCATTTAGCAATATGTATAAGAAATGGCAGATTCAGCTTGTTTCCTACATTTTAAAAACAGATGCCCATTTTATAACAGTAAAAGGAACATGGAATTTTATCTGTCTAATTAATTTGTAGATTATAATTTGCAGATATTTCAATTTTGAATATGTGGCTTTTATTTAAAGCTATGTAGACAAAGATTTAACACAGGATGTCACTATGTTCTTTCAAATTTATAGAACTTTTATTTAAAGCAATGTAGGTAAAGCTTTCACACAGGATATCACTATTTTACCTGTCTCAATTCTTTTAGTACATATTCTAAGCTCACCATTTTTTTAGTATTTTTCCAGAGAATGTTTT
Organism: Sphenopus marsupialis; assembly: GCA_027575005.1. Taxonomy (NCBI): domain Eukaryota; kingdom Metazoa; phylum Cnidaria; class Anthozoa; order Zoantharia; family Sphenopidae; genus Sphenopus; species Sphenopus marsupialis. The sequence continues at coordinate 10,137 of JAOBRF010479390.1, read as the reverse complement.
TCAGAAGAAGTTATCAATTATTTTATTCAATAAAGTTATGCTACTTGTTTACCTTATATGTGAAATATTGTTTTTTTTTTCTGGCACTTGACAGACCAGATCGAAATCTGTTTGTAACAAACTGCCTTACCTTTTTATTTCTTTTTATATTGTACTTTTAAGTATCAAAGCAAGTAACAGAGTTCCTCACTCTACAGAAAGGACCTTAGCATATCAATCAAAGCTTTTAGGGGTGTAAACAACCTATAAGCTTTTGGATATTTTTTGTGTCCAAAAACAGAAAAATTTATAACGCAACGTAACTGTAAAAAAATTCTACACTGTGCCCGTAAATTTTTAAATCCTATGTATGCCCCTGGCTATGAGTATGTACAGTACCCTTCACAGTTAGATTAATTTTGCAATCTAGTTCTATCCAACTAAGGATGAACATTTACATGTGAATACAATATTTATCATGAATGGAAATGTGCAAATCATTTTAAATTTTGTTCCTGAATTGAATTGACCTTGAATTACATTTAAAAACAAATTCCCTTGTTTTTTTTTTTTGCTTGCAAAAGCAAAATTCAAAGAAAAGAAAAATTAATTAAACCTAAATGGGGAAAGGAAATTTCAAAGGGCAGAGGTCATCACATTATTTTACAGGGGAAGTGAACCCTGTTATAAACTGATAATATCCAGTGGCTAGAGGGACAATATAAATAAGCTTTCATATTGAAACAAATTAAAAACACCCAGGTGGCTTAATAGAAGATTAAAGTTGATCTAATCAAATATTAAATGGCACAATTGGAGGACAAAAATTAACAAGAGCTGCACAAACTCTTATCATATGGTCAACCAATGCAGTACGCCTGTCAGAATTTTCATGGTTACATATCAGAAAGTCAGTTGGCAAGGTACCTTCCAGTATTGTAAACTTCCGTTTAAGCAGTCCAATAACCCGTTCAACATGAATTCTAATATTCGCAATGCCTCTTGTCTGCTCCACATCCACCGGGTCGAGCTGAGATTTACCCTTTGTGAAGGCTGGTATAACCAGTTTAGCATTTCTTAGTCCAACACTCTCACTGATGGTGAATCCCCGGTCTGCCATCACCATATCTCCTGGAATCAGTTTGTCCAGGAAGCCACAGTTCTCAGTTATAAATTTATCACGACCTCCCCAGGCTTCAGATACCTATGAAATAGTTCCTTGTGGTGTTATACCTACTAGAATTTTGATTGTGTTGTGATGTTTATAACTTGAAAATGTCTGTGCCCTGGCTAGGTAGTTTGATGGCCTCTCGATAAATACTTCAAAACAGTCGATCACAACAGTTTCTTTCTTTCCGAATGCATACTGAAAGCACTGGGGCATTGTTCTCCATAGTTGGTCCCTGTCTGGCCAGTACGCAAATCGAAGTAACCTTGCGTCCATCACAACAATCCAATGGAAAAATATTCTGGAAATTGTTGACACTGAAACAATAAAGCGGTATGCAAGATCCTGCAAAGGAACGTTTAGTCTTAGTTTCATAAGCACAATTATGAATTCTTGAAATCTGTCAAGTGACTGTGTTTGCCGTGTAACATGTGAGGAAACGTGCTCAAAATCAACCATTAGAACTTCCATAGACGGTAGCCCAGTGTAAAAGCGAACTTTATCGTCAGTGTCAAATAAATCCTTATTTGGGGCTTGATATTTGCTTATCTGAAACATGTACTCAAACTCGGTGGTTTGGCACTCGGCGTCCTTAATAGTTTCCGGTTCGGTTTCTTTGCCTTCGCTAACTGCTATGGCCGCCATATCAGATGCCTGCTCATTCCCTTCGTTTCGGTTTTCCTCTGCTTCTGTCGAAGTACTTGGCTGACTAAAGTCGATCTGAGCAACAGGAAGGCTGCTTTCAACAAGCTTTTGACGTTTCTCTGCCGCTTCGCGTTCTTGTCGTTCGATCACAAATTTCTGTCTTTTCTTTGCCCTTTCAGCTCTCTCTGCGTTCTCTCTGCATCATGGTCTAATTTAGGGCGATAATTTTTCTTGCCAAGTTGCAACGTGGGCACCCAATCTATATCGAGCTTATGCCAGTAAGGAGTTGGCTTGCCAGAAACAAAATGCTTTCCACATACACGTTCGCTATTAAGCACGTCTTTTGATTTCGTGTCTCCGCGACTGATCGCTTTTATCCATTTCTCTCTCCACTCTCTAGTCAGTTCTTCTTCAAATTCTCCTTTGTTTGTTACCACTGAAGGTATTCGATAAAATCCAATTTGTTTATCTCGACAACTTCTACTTCCACATTGAAAAAAAAGCTTTCGCGCTCACTAAAATCTCTCTATTGTGCGCGTTTGTTTGGGCACCAGCATGGCGGATAGCAACAGTCGTCAAGACAAAAGTCACGTGGGTGAAAACCACCTATTAATATGATGTCATCAATTTGCCCTATGCTTTAGGCTTGTAGGAGCCCGCACTCCCTGTCCCGTGCTCAGGAATCACATTGTTTCACTGACACGTTTCTCTTGTACACAGTACATCTGTCATAATTAACTATTTCAACGCGACTTTTTACCGAATTATTTAGTTTTGTTATTCTTTCCCTGTCGACCTGTTGAAGAACATATTTGGTTGTGTTTTGGCGGATTTTGGGCTTTAATCTTCTTATTGGTTGCTCGTTCCTCGCCTAGGAAAAATTCTGAGCTACAAAAGCTATCATTAGTATATACCAGCTCTGCTACGCGCGATTTGAAATGGTAGATATGATACAATATTTACCTCCAAAAGAGTAGATTATAACCAAACAAAATGGCGGACTTAAGTTTCGTTTTGCAATCGTTCAAAACCAAGAATTTGATAAAATGGTTAAAAATGTTGTTCCACAAAAAAACACATAAATATTAATATTTAAGCTTAAAAGTTTTTCAGCGCCGAACTCAACGGATGGCATTTATATCCTGAAAAACCAAAGGCCTGAGTTGTTCCCTCGCTGTTGTTTGTGAAATTGTTTTCGAAATAACTAAATCCAAAATGCCAAGTTCTTTTTCTACGAAGAACCAATGACTGGGTCGAAGTTTATCGTTTTCATTAAATAGCAATGTTTAGTACCGTTTTTGGACGTTGGGGCAGTTTTGTTCAATGGCAATGGCCCCGCCCCTTTGATAGGTTTATTGACTCGGCCATCTCTTCACCCAGTAATAAATAAACTTTTATCAGCAGGCTTTAAAATCTCAGCAGCGCTGGGAACCCCCCCTCAATTGGAAAATCTCCTTCAAAAGTCTAGCGCAAATTTTTTTCTTGAAAATTAGAGAAAAAAAACTTATTTCTCATCGGTTCAGAGCACACCTACAAATAAGACACTGCAAATAACCACCTACAAATAAGACACTGCTCTTGCGCATTGATTCTATTTATTTTTTGGAAAAAGTTGATGGTATCGTTTGCATGTACTAGAACAGTTTATGAAATGAAAAATTTTGATACTATAGAATTCTTTCAAAAAAGTAGAACTCATTTGACAGTTAATTGTTTCAGTTATTTGTTTGACGTTTGCAAATCTTTTACTTTCTATAACAGTTTCTACTTTTCTCCACGCACAGTTATCTCTATAGTAACGGAATATCAACAATCCAAGCGGGAGCGTTCACTGGGCTTTATTCATTACGCTACCTGTAAGTAACTATTAACTTTTTTTATTCTTAAACCTAAGTACGAAGGTAAGGTTTATCAAAAGTTTGGAACAAGTTCAGGTTTTATCTCTATTAATTTCAATATTTTATTTAATTAATGACCACAATTGAGAAAATTGTTAGGTAAAGGAGGAGCTCGGATTGAAGTTGACGATTTTATTTCTTTATTGAATGAACGTCCACAGATAGAAATTTAAGGTGATTTGGTACCCAAAAATGTTCAAAATGCACCTTTTTGAAAAACAACCGCTCATCATAAATTTTTATAGCTTGTCTAAGACTGTTACCATAGCAACAGAACCGACCTCTATATAAAATGATCTAAAAGTGTCCCTTTTCTAGCATTAATGGAGTACAAGTAATGGTCCAAAGTAACTATATATAACTATATACGTTTTTAAGATTTCATTTCTGATGAACTACGCAAGAACCTTAACGATTTTTATTATTTTATTTTAAATTTCAAAAGGCAGGTTTTCGGACTACAATGCAGAATGTATCTTGCATGCCTCATAACATGCAAAAGTTCTGTTAGGTTTATATTTATTGCGTAAATGCCTGGGCTAGTTCCAATTTGATATATAAAATAAGTTGTTACTTTTAAAACACTTGCCCTGAGACCATAAATATTTTTAAATCAGGTCAAAACTACTTTAGTGAGCTAAAAAGTTATATTAATGCAGTCACTTAGCTTAATAAATGTGACAGACCTGACAAAAGCGCAAACACGTAACTTATAATCAGGAGTAGTCAATCATTACTAAGATGGATGTCCAGTTCAACTGATTTCTAATTTCATTTCATCAACCAATCAAATATCTCACGAAACTGCTGAGCTACCTGTTGTGAAAGAAAGAATAAACTTAAGTTTACTATTAATGGAAAGATATCTCCACTTTAATTACAAAAAAGAAAAAAAGAAAACATTTTAAAAAAAGTATGTAGGAGAACCTCGCAAATAAGATCGGCGAAGTTTTAACCCTTTAAGCCCCAAGCACGACAAATGTCGTGTTTGTAAATTCTCCAAACTGAGTTCCTTCCTTTCTATATAAACCAGTTTGGGAGAATTTGTCTTTTCAACTTTCACAACTGATTCTACTTAATCAATCCCTTATTTCTCATTACCTGCTATATTATTTGAGTTATGTAAGGAGACGTTGGATGTTGATAAATTGCCTGGGGCTGAAAGGGTTAAGACAAGTTCTTGAGCCTCGTTGTTGCAGAGTTATGGAGCTTGCTCCTTGTTCAATTATGGGTGATAATTTAAGTACTAAGAAAACGTTTACTGGCCGGGCATCTATGGTGATTCGTCTCGATTCTGTCAATCATGTGACATCGCAGAAGCCTTAGTGGATATCTATAGTAAACTGGGAATACCTCAGTAATTAGTTGACGGGCTTCTCATCGTTTAAAAACTGTAAGGCCCTACGGTACGTGCTCTTATGCGTTTCCTCAAGGAGTTGTGGACACAAAAATGTAAAACACAAAAAATGTGTCACACAAAAATGTAAAACAACCTGGTAATATGTATTCGAACTACGCGAAGGACTGGAAGATACCCTTAACATTGCCCAGGAAGAGTTGAATTGATCGCAAGCTAGATGTTATTAGCGTTACTACGATAGAAAGGCAAAAGATTGCAATTTTACTGTTGAGATTTAAAACTGTTGATATTACTTCTTCCTAATTCGATTCTCGAAGGTCAACAGACCCATCAGCTGAGTTGGGCACACACACGCTTTTTACCTACACTATCACGATTGAAAACTGAAATCAGCCATATTGAAAAGTTCCCAGGACACAACACGATCTACTTTGGTGGAAAAGGACTGGGTTCAAAGCGAATTTAGCGGTAAAAAAGAACTATATTTAGAGTACCTTTTGTTGTGGCATCAGTCGAGCGTAATGGATCGTACGTACTCTGTGCATTGTTGATCTGCACCAAACAAACATTTAAGTTATGTTAGAAAACAAAGAGAAAGTAGTTCTGAACAAGTGTTTTCTTGGTTACAATTAAGTAACACGTTCATAACTTTCCTGAATGACATTGAAACAAATGACAATAAATGCAATCAATAGTGCGATTCCTAGGGAAGCCTTCCGGATCTCTAGCAAAAGTACTCGAGTAAAAAAACTGCTGGCAAGAAAATGTTATTTGACCAAAACGAAATTAATTGAACTCAGAAAAGGCTCAAAGGAAGCAAGAGAAAAGTTTGTTAATGATTTTATAGTAGTATTTCTCAAAGTTGGGGATGTTATCAGTGTAAAGGAACGGGAAGAGGAACTAGAAAACGCTCAGTGTAAAATTGACGACTTATCAGAGGAGCTGTTAAGCTGGAAAACAAAATATGAAAATCTTGAGAAAGAAAAAGAACAGTTATTTACAGAAATGAAGGAAGAATTTGAAAAACAGTCAATAACTGGCCGCCATGTTTTCCCGAAATGACACCGCAAAACTCCGAACCAATCACAATCGCCAAAACCACGTAACGCTCGAGTGATCGCTCCGCCCAAAGTGGTTCCACAAAGCTGGCCATGGGCAAAAAACATCTGTGAACGGCGAAGCAAACTTCAAGCCGGCAAATTCGCACGGCCATCAATTGCCTGAACAATCCACAGATCAAAGAATACTGAAACTTTGAAACTCTTAAGTCTGAAATTCTGAAGTGTTCTGAACTGATCCTAATTAAATACGTTTCCGCGATATGAATCTATAATTTCCTACTGCTCGCTATTTTGAGACAACTACAAAACTAATTACAAAATGTTTAATTATTGAGTGTAAATAAAAATCATTGTTGTTGTTGTTGTTGTTGTTGTTCTTTTGTAAGACTGTTCATCTCAACTAGAACGTGACAAGTTACAACTCCTTAGTTAGGTAGTTGACTCTTAATCAAGGATGTTCTGGAATTAATTATTCTTAATTACGGTGACAACGTACTGATAATCATGTAACCAAAAATAACTAAAAAATGTTCTAAACTCGAACTCTTTGATACACGCTTACAGTGCCCTTGACTGAAAACGAACAAGTCCGGGTTATCTGCTATATATTCTGACAACCAAAATGTACAGTTTCAAAAAATTCGTCAAAATAAAATGTGAATTTAAGGGTGACATCTTAGATATATATCATTTATATTTCATCAATAAAAGATCTAGAGTAATTAGTCTGGACCTTTACGCGAGTTATTTGACATTCAACAATGATTTTAGCTGATATTCAGTCCCGAAAGTTAGCTCAAGGTTGATACTGAATCAGTGAATGTCTTTCAACCCTCCTAATTAATTGCAGCTACCTCGTATACTATGATACTTATGCAGGTACGTAGTATTCGCAGACGAATAAGCACATTTTAATGGTTTTATTTTGAAGGAAATCTAGTTTTGTAACATGGTGATTTGGAAACTTGAAACTTGTTACCAACTAGGTCAATTTCACGAGTCATAAAATATAACGAAGAGAGAACAGTGAATTAAGTTACACTCTGCAGCCAACAGCACTTGTGCAAAGTTTTGATTCGATTTGCTGCAAAAAATAGCGCAAACTTTGCTAAAGTGGTTGTTTCATCCCCTACCCCCACCACCACCACCAACCCCCGCACACACACCACGTAAGCCTCTGTGAATTCTAAAAAGCCAGCTTTTACAGACATTTTTGTACCCTCGTAAATATTGCAGTGCTCACTTGCCAACAGACGTTACTGCAGTATTGTGTTACGTAGAGAGAAACAGAAAGTGTTTGGGTTTTTACCTTTACTTACTTTCTAATTTAGAATGACTTTGGCAGTTAGTTCTCCCGAATAAAATTCAATTTAGCCATACTTGCTTATTTTTTTCTTGCTTTTTTTATTCAATTTATTATTCTATATCTGTAATCAATTTCAATTCCTGAAAAAATAAGACAAATGGCCATTGCCATAGCATGTTTTACACCTCGCATTTAAGAGAAATATCATATAAAATAAAATAAATATTTTAATTTTTTGTGGACCTGTTTTTATGGAGATAGGTTCCCCCTGCTATCAAAAGGTCAAAAATAGCGGTCCTTTACATAAAAAATTCGACTAGCAAGGGTTGCCTTTGGGGTAGGACTGGCGTCATGGCTCTGTGGTTAAGCTTCATAAACAACAAAATGGTGGGTAAGAGTTATCTTTTGGCGCTATATTCAGTTTTCATCTCTTTAGCATTCTTGTTTGCAATTTTTCAGTGTTGTGGCCTATTGATTATCAGTGCTAATAGCTCAAAGGAATCTTCCAATCGTCTTTAAAAATTACTTTACATCAGCCGAATGGCTTCGAAATTAACATACGCTTTTAACCTCAAACAAGAACTGACTACGGAAAATTTAGCTTAAGGTATCAAGGTGCTTTTACATGGATTAAAATTCCAGATAACTTTAAATGTTTCAGCAGAAACTCGTTTAAAAAGAAACTAAAAAATTTCTTCACAATCAATTGCTAGTAGAAATATTTCATCTCATTCGTTCGAATATGAATGCGACACTATAACACTCTGCCGATCTTATCTACGTATTTCATTCTCATCTAATATTTATTTATTCACTTATCTATTCATTTATCTTCTTGTTCGTTTTCCTTTCTTTCTTTAATTTTTTAAATATTTGTTTGTACTATATCTGCACTTATCGTGCACACGGTTTTAACTGACATTTGTATTTTTTTTTCTTTTGACCCGTTTATAAATTTATATTTCCATATGGTAAGGATACATGACTAGTTAACCGTCACTGGTTTTTTCATGTACCCTGTACTCAACTTAACTGTAAACAATTATTGCAAATGTAAAAAAAACTGTAATGTGGAGCATTGAGTACAAATAAAGATTTAGTACCATTTGATGCAAGGATGACCCTACGTGACATTTAAACATAACCATGAAAAATAAAAGGAGGATCATCCTACCTGGTTGATAGGATATCCCGATCCCTAGAATGACCCTACCTGACATATAAACACAGCCATGAAAAAAAATAGAGGAGGATCATCCTACCTAGTTGATAGGATAGCCAGACCCCAGGAAGGCCCTACCTGACATGTAAACACAACCATGAAAAACAATCGAGGAAGATCATCCTACCTAGTTGATAGGATAGCTCTATCCCTAGAACAAACTCTCTCGAAATAAAAACACATTCACACTAACACGTAAAACAATAACCACAAATCTTCACCTAAGAAAATAAACGGTAGTAAAATAACAGTTTTAAACAATAGAAACGTTTAAAAAGACGCGCAACAATGAAAAAATCTATTAAATAAACGTTTAATGTAAGAGATATATTTTTCCTTGTCTCGTTTTTCTCCGATATTTAGGTATTTGCAGCTTAATAACATCTCATCAATGTCAAGTGGGAGTTTCGTCAATCTGACCTCGCTTCTTACCCTGTAAGTATCAAAAGAAGAATACTGATCTTTCACTGGTGTATAGAGATAACGAGTCAGTCCTCAGCGTAACATTTCCTGGTACATTTATTTATTGTTGCCAAGAAAATCACAACTGCTCTTGTACCTTTTTGTGGATATTTCCTTTATTAGACATTCGTTTCCACTTAAAGATAGTAAAGTACTTGCAGAGGTTATCTGTATGATTGTCGTAGTATTTACAGTGAGAATAAACTGATCAAGTCTGTTCCTAAAACTCTCAATTAATATATTTCCGTCAATACTCAATTTTGATATTCCTCCATTTAGTTCAGTTACCAATATTGTTATTATAAGCAACGCATGTATTATTACAGGAAACAGCATCGATGTGACTGAGCTCGAGAGTTAATGACGAAATAAAGTGAAAAAGTGAAATAAAGTGAAAACTTTTGACAAATAGTTAGTGGTGGTCTGTAGAAAACTCGAACATTGGATAGTTCCAGTACCTGAGCAAATAACTGCTCATATCAGATTTAGTCCCTCGGCTGATGAAGTGCCAAATGAAACGCATCAAACTGAAACTGACCCCCCGCCGCCATGTATAATATTAGTGCAACACTTCGTCACGAACGAGACGTTAAACTAGATTGTTGTATTGCTTGTGCAAAAACAAGATAAGATTTAGGCTTGAAGGCGGGGGTATATACCTAAAATCTATTTTCTCCATATGAGAACTTTTCGATAAATTTTAGTGAATTTGATTAATACTAATGACCAAAAAATTCCCCTTAAGCTGAGTGGTAAATTTATTTTTTTATAAAAAAATCCAAAATCATCCAATTTCAAAACTTAACAACTAAAACCTGTGTAATTCTAAACTTAGCAAACGGAGCTTAATTACAGTGAAAAAAGGTGCAAAGTTTCTGCACTGTACAGAGACAGGATGCAACGACGTAAGTGGTTGGTTTTTTCATGTACCCTGGTAGGACTGGTCTGACTGTAGCTGTCCGCACTCAAAGTCTGTATGTATCGTGAGACACATAATTGTGTCATCTGCAAATAGGTGCACAGTGGAGCTGACATA
>JAOBRF010468280.1:0-12759 GCA_027575005.1 Sphenopus marsupialis | reverse complement strand
TTTTCAATTCGCAGCCTCCTATGGCTGAAGTACATGAAATTTACAATAATGATTAGAGTTAAGCCTGGTTCAGAGGTCGAACTTCACATGTTTAAAGGGTAATGCAATAAGGTAGAACAATACAATTTTCCCATTTGCATTACATTCGACACATGTGAAGTTCGACATCTGAACTAGGCCTTAGAAACGCATAATTACAACAGATTCAACTATTTAAATATGAAACGCATTTAATTCCTAGGACAAGAATTGACCCATAAACATTACCTCGATCCATGAATTTTTTTTCTGCCTTCAGCCTTGTAGTATGAAAAGTGTCTTAAATATGACATGTTGAACAGTATTTTTCTCATTGTTCTTGGCAGAGTGAATATTCCAGGTGCCAGACAACGTTAGAGGTGCAGAGACGACAACTTCGGGCATTGGAAGAAAAAACAAGCAGCTACGAGAACAAGATCACTCAGCTGGAAGATGCCATCAGTGAACTCACTGAAGAAAGAGATTCTATCCAAAGAGAACTAATGCAGACTGTAAACAAACTAACAAGCAGGTGAAAATTGGAGGATAAAACCACCTTTTACAGCTGCTTTGAAGTTCTTCTTTCATAACATATTGTAGTTTTATTCAGCTAGATATAAAAGAAGAAAGGTTGTAGATTACCGGATAGATTACCGAAGAAAAGTTACACACTGCTATATAATTCGTTTCCCGTGTATCATATTACATTCTTATTCAACTTACAATAAACTTACGTAAACGTACAACTATGGGTTTCAAGGTTAGATGTTAAAAGATTGAGTTTAAGATAAGTATCACACTTTTTTCTAGGTACTCTATATCCACCAGCAGTAAATACCGTAGAAAATTTGGTGCTTTTCGCGCGTTCTGATTGGATTACTCAACATATAATATTTGCGCCTTTGAGCAGCTGCGCCAGGAACATAAAATGCTATTTTGGTATTTTTTGTATTGTAAAAAAAAAGCAAAACTGTTACATGCGTAAACTAAGTCTACTACATCTTTGTTTACAGTATTTATTTATTTATTCATTTATTCATTTATTAAGCTTCACCATGTATAGGTATTAAAGCAGTTATTCCATTCTGTGTTGGTAAACAGTGATGAATAAAAACCTTTAATCACCACCACTACCTTGGCGAATTATTGTTTAATAATCGCCTTCCACCGGGTGACATCAAATGATATATCATGTTTGCTCTTTTAGTACATCGGAAAGAGATGTTTATCAGGAGAGGATACGCGAGTGGGAGTCGGTTGAAGTTAAGCTGCGTAATAGAGTTCAAGAGTTAGAATCTGAACTTGTGACAGTGAAGAAAGAACCGGATCAGCAAGATGGCAACTTACTGACTCGGGTTTACGACCTCGAATCACAGCTGTCGTTCTCAGATGCATCCAAACATGAAGTTATTTCCCGACACGATGTGATTGTAAAAGAGCGAGATGAGCTGAAAAGAGATCTGCAGTTACTGAACGCCAAGCTCGTGAACATAAACGATAAACTTCGTGTATGTGAAACTGAGAGAGACGAGTATCAACGAACACTTGAGGCGGAGAAGAACAAAGTTTCTCGCTTGCAAAACCAACTAGATAACGCGTCTACAACAAAGAATAGGTTGAAAGTGAGTTTGTTTTCGTGTTTTTTAGTCTTAAAGAATTGAGTAGCATGATTTCATGTTTAGAGATTGAAAAATTACAACAATTCAATTTCTACCGAAAATGTCTTTAAAAACCAATATTAAAGCAAAACTTTCAATCCTAGTTTATTTTGTTTTTAAATTGCAATTTATGGAATAATGTTTAAGTCGTCGGTGTAAACATAGCACGGAGGGATCACTTTCCCCACCATCCCCCCATAAACTGTTGAAGTACACTCTAGCGTTGGTTAATCAATGTTCCTGGTATTAAACTAAAGTATATGCTTGATTACTTATGTAAAATAATAGAGATAGTTTGTAATGTGTCAGTAAAAACTAGAAAGGCTTCGTAATCCATTCTCTGAGTTCCGTTTTCACCAGGCAAACTGCATGTTCCTGGAATATGGGTGAACACACACTCAAATTTGAATTAAAATTTAGATATATGATCGTTATCAAGTATGGAATGTGGGTTTGCTTTTGAAAAAAAAAACCATTTACGACCAGTTTCAGTCAAATCCCTATGTAACAGAGCTAGTGAAACCCGACCGTACCTGTGGGAGTTTTAGAAACCTCAGTGAGCGGCGCTCACACGTATTTCATTCCCAAGAACAGAAAGATATAAATGTAGCTTCTTTCAAGCAATGGCGTTCGACCAGTACAAATAGATCCTTTACAATGTAATAACTTATAAATGCTAGATTTTTATACAATATGAGGTTTTTAGAATATTTTTTAAAATTTTGATCATAATTTTTATTACAATTGTAAGCATGTCGTAATTCATTCGAATGCGATGACATTTGATTAACAAACCATTATTTTATTATTATAAACTTGTGGGTACTTTAACAAACCTGGTGCCTGGTCAGAGTTTGCTCTCTTTGATCAAAAGTTCAGCAGCAGGCGTGTAGCACAGCTGTAAAGTTCTCTGCTTTCTGTGTTGGAGGTCCCCAGTTCGATTCTCAGTGACTCAGACATTTGTTTCGACCTCCCTCGGATTCTGTGTAGCATCTAAAACGGAGCACTAACACAGAAAGAGGATGAAAGGTGCTACGTCGGTTTCCATAGATACAAGTTAAATATAAACTGATGGAACTAAGCTGACGTTAACTAACCATCACCGTTACCATCACCGTTACCATCACCATCACTATCACCACTTCCATTACCAGCACTGTGTGGAAAAACTAAGTTTTATTCGGTTTTGTTCTCTTTGCCTTATTAGGCTGATGTGGATGCGGAGCGAAACAAAATGTCACAGAAAAAGAGAGAAATGATGGCCCTTGAAAGTGAGCTTGTAGAACAAAAACGAAACAACGAACGACTAAAGACAGAAATCGACAAAAGAGACAAGACGATAGAGAATTTAAAAGCCGCCATTTTTGCTCTGGAGAAAAAGAAAGAGGTTCTGATAGCAGAGATAGCGGAGGAGGAGCGAAAGGCGGGAGTCCTTGAAGACGAGAAGAAGAGATTACAAAATGAGATGCTTGAACTTCAAAAACAAGTAAGAGACGCAGAATCGAGTTATAACATGGCAGCAGACGAACGTGATCGCCTGAATGACGAACTGCAGAAATATTACAAGGACATTTCTGACGTGCAGGCAGAGGTCGATATTGCTAAGGATCAGAAGGAAACCCTCGAGAAACAGGTATTTACTGTGATACTGATACAATACGTCCTCGCAATTTTGATTAGCTCATTAGTTTCCTTAAAATCTATGTCAACTGAATATAAAATCACGCACTCTATTTTGCACGGATTTTCAAATACACTTAACCACCTCTAAGAGCCCTAAACCCTGATACGTTTTTAAGTCAGTAAGAGGTTTTACAGGGCAAAAAGACTATAAGATTTGTAAACTAACAAGGAGGGGGGGTCTTTAAAGTAAGGGCGGTCAAGTAATACTTTTGCTTGGTTATAACGAATATAAAAGTTGTGAGAGTTAATTCATTTTGGAACCTTCATTCATCATCAAATAATTTGTTTTCGGTCTTTCTGTGAAAGGTGATGGTGCTGACGCAAAAGATCTCCTCACTTGAAAAACAACTCAACGAAGCACTGCTACAGAACTCTGTGTATGAGCATGAACTGCAGGTAATGACCGCTGACAAAGAAAAAGCAGTAGATGATGCTAATAAAGCAAAGCAGTCCCTATTAGACACAAGAAGACAGTTTGAAAAGAGCAGACAAGATCTTAGTGACAAGGATGCAACAATTGAGGCGCTGAAGAGCGAGTTTGAACCACTGAGGAAACGTTACGATGAAGTGTTTGATGAGCTAAGCAGGTTGAGAGCACTGCACAAAACAGTTGATGATGAAAACCGACAATTGAGTGAGCGACTTGAAGGTGCTAACGAAGAGATTACCCGCCTTACTTCGCTCTACGATTCAACATCACAACACAAAGATCAGTTGGTGAAAGAAGTAGAAATTCATCAGATAAAAGTCAGCAACGTCGAGTCTACGTATATGGATAGCGTAGAAAGGGAGAAAGATTTGACCAGTCTCTTGGAGGGAGAACGAGACACTAGCGCAAACCGAGAAAAGGACATTTCAGAGAAGAACGCAAGGATTAAGGAACTTGAATCTCAACTTGAGAGTGCACAACGAGAAATTGATCGATTGGAAAGTGAAATGGACATTGCTGAGGAAAAAATTATTTCACTCAATATGGAGGTTGAGAGAATCAGCGAGGAAAAGGCTGAGGATTATCAGCGTTTACTGACCGCCGAGAGGAGAGTCAAGGAGCTAGAATCAGATAACGAGGTAAGCTGCATATCGAAATTAGAAAACCTGGACGATATAAATCTTTTCCATATGGTTGCTGATACTGACAGCGACCTGTTCAAGAAACAACGCAATATATTTATGTTAACTATTTTTAAACTATTATTTTCAGTTTTTTTTGCTGTTGCTGAGACTTTCTCCATTACTACGACTATTTTCTCAGAATTTCAGCAAAAATTACGCATAGGAAAAACAATGCAGGTCGAAAGTATAGTATAAAAATTGTCTGTAAATGTGGATTTAAATGCTAAGCAAATGTTTTAGCAGAGTATTTGTATGTTTAAAAAACTTTATAACTTTGATATACAGACAAGTATAGTTTGCAAATAGTCTGTAACTGAACGAATGACTAAATTCAGCAATTGAGTCCTGAGACCTTTGTTAAGAGTCTATAAATTTTTGTTAGTATAATTCATCACAACCTTGTAAAGCAGTTTGTATTTTTTTTATTTTTAAATTATACTTAATGAACCTATCTGTTAAAAAATATTTTTATCACAAATTTTCGGCAGCGCGTACTGCTGCCTTTCTCAAGACATCTAGATCGGTTTATAAAATGTATCCCACTGATCACCCAATTTACATATTCAAAGTAGTTTGTATATATTCTGTTATTGTGCAGAAAAGAGGGTCGGCAGATATGTATTGTTAATAATTTGTCAACATTCTTTTTTCAGACATTATGTGGTGAGAAGGAAGCTGCTGAATCGGAGACGGATGAGTTGCAATCTCGTAACGCACAACTGGAAACACAGATAGAGTCGCTCCGTCGTCAGGTGTCGCAGCTCAGGGAACAACTTGACACAGCAAACACAAAGCTGCTTCAGAATAGGGAGCTCATCATAGAGCTTGAAAGCAGAAGCTCACAGCAAGAGAAGTTTAATGAAAACTTAAATGGACTACTCAGCAAGAAAGACAAGGTTGGTTTTTTACTCTAAAATCACTCTTTTGCTTCTAATATAGGCCCAGCTTTAAATCTTCTAGCCGATTCTCTTATGTCTGTGTAATTGTTCGTTAGAAATGTAAGGTAAATTCTAAAAAATTAAACTAAATCCTTTTATTAGCCTTAGTGGGACATTGGAGCTGGTTTCTATAATGTTCAGCGGCCGAGAGTCATTTGCTCCTCCAGCAGAAGATAGTACTTATTTACCGACCTCGTAAGGATGGAAACTGAATCAACTTTGGTAAAAAGAAGGTGACACAAATGTTCAATACTCGGCTGAGCCGCGGTTTGAACCCGGGACCTTGTAGTAAGAAGGCAGAGATCTTACCTTTGTGCGAACCACTCCTCCTTTTTTAAAAGTATTGTATCTAAAGTAAAGTACATAAATATTATTACTATTATAATTGATAATATTAATAATTATTATTATCATCATCATCATCATCAAAAAGATTTTAAATGTTTTTCAATCTAAATAGTTTTAAAACCAATGACTCTGAAAGGATCTTCGATCTAACAAAATTTTTTGAATATAGACAATTCAGGACTTGAACAACAAACTCAAGGAGGTGCAAAGTCAACTAGAAAACAAGAAGCGGCAGTGCACAAGAACTCTTACAGAACTTGAAAGTTTAAGAACCGATAAAATAAACTTGGAGAAAAAGGTTGCATTACTTCAAGGTACTGCTGATGACAACTTGAAGAAAGTCCAAGACCTTAAAGAAAGACTAAGCATGTTTGAAAACGATAGTTCATCTAAAGATCACAAAATACACATATTGGAAAGTCAACTTATCTCGGTTAAAAGAGAAAAGGATCGTTTGGTTGAAGAAGTGAAAGACACTCGAGATGATTATAGGAAAGTTAAGGATGCCTTATTAGAATCACAAAATCGGCTTATGGAACGAGATCGCAACATTACAGCTGTTTCAAAAGATCTAAAGGAGAAAGAAAATTTGGTAGAAAGACTGAAAAATACGAAGAATAACCTTAGTGATGAGCTAAATTCCTTAAAGAAGGAGCTAGAATCACTCCGGCTGGCTGATCAAGAGAAAATTAGGGAGTTACAAGACGAGGTAAAACAAGCCAACGTTAGTATTAACAAGCTGGAAATTAATTTAACAAGTCTTCAGCGCAGTCGCGAATCGACCAAAAATGAGCGACAGGAATATGATGCTAAGTTGCATCGTCTCAACAATCTCTATAACACAAGCAAAGAGAGAGAAACTGATCTGAAGAGTGAAATCGAGGTGTGTAACACAAAGATGATACAAATGGAAGCCGATTTTAAGAAATCTCAGAAACGGGTTATCGAGTTACAGCATGAAAATCACCTCCTGCAAAAGAAGGTTAACGAGCTCGCAAACGTAAGAGACCGAGCTGAGCGTGAAAAGAAAGACTTAAGAGAAGAACTGGTAAAGGCTAAAGCTAGAAACTCTGAGATAGAAATCAAGGTAGAATACAGTGCTAAAGAGATTGATTCTCTAAAGAGGCAACTCGACGATGCCCTAGGGAAATCTTCAGGAAGCAAAGATGGAACTTTGAGGTTAGCGCGACAGCTTAATGAGATGAAGTTTAAAGTTGAAAAGTCTCAGAAAAAAGTCAATGAAAAGGAGAGGTTGATTCAGCAGTTGGAGTCAACAAACACTTACTTAGAAGACCAAGTAGATTCTCTCAAAGTAGGTCATGAAACACTGAAGAGTGCCTTGGAGAGGAACAAGGACGAGTTGAAGAAATGCCAGGAAGATAACCTTGACCTCAACAAAAGTGTTGGTCAACTAAAAAGCGAGATAAAACAACTAACAACAGCAAAACGTAGTCTTGAGAATGACAATGAATCTTTAACTGGAAAGAATGCTTCACTAGAAGAACAAACTATTGTCCTTATTTCAAGCAACAACAAGCTAAAAGAGCAGATAGATCAGTTAAAGTCCGAACTTACTGCACTTAGACAGGATAAACACATAATTGAAAAAACACTAACGGAGATTCGTGGTCGATTGGAAAGTCAGGAGAAGGAAATTAAGGATAGGACACAAGCACTTAACGATTACAAAGAACTCGAAAAGGACTGGGATCACGAGCGGGAAGATTTAAAGAAAACACTTCGCAAGATTCGTGCTGATTATGAACAAGCTCTCAAGGAGCGAGATGCAGTGGAACAAGAACATCGCTCGGTGGTCGAGAAGACTACTCTGGTTGAAAGTACCTTCCAAAGCAGCATGGACGCCTCGCGCAAACTAGAAGATAAAATGTATTCTTTAAGAGGGAGAGTAGATGAACTAGAGTTAGCCAACAATAAACTTAGAAGCAAGGAAAAAGATTTGAATGAAAAAATTATGTCATATGAGACCAATATTTCTAAGTATAAAACCAAAGCTGATCTTGTAGAAGAGCGATTAGTTGAGCTGGAACAAGAACTCAGACATACAGAAACAGAACACGATTTAGTGAAAGAGTCACGAGACAGAACTGCGGATGAATTGAACAAGACAAGAAAACAACTGGATGAAGCCAATGAAAAACTAGCTCGCTTATCACAACAGTCTGAGGACGTTTCAAGAGAGAATGACCGCCTTAAAATTCAAATCGAGGAAACTTCGTCTTCTATTTCTGCTAATGAAGTGCAACTTTTGAATACGGAGCTTGAAATCGAAGATTTGTACTCAACGAAGGATCAAATAGATGCCGACAAAGAGGGCGTTCGAGAAGAGCTTCGTGCCGAAAGAGATAGCCTCCAACGGGAGATATACGCCGTACGGGAAGAAATATCTGCTACCAAAGGAGCACTTGATAATATGCAGAAAAAGAATGATGAACTCGAGAAGGAAGTTTTCATGCTGAGGCGACTAACGACTGAATCAGAGCTTAAAATCAAAGCTGCAGAGCAAGAGAGCGATTCACTAAATCGTGAACTTATCAAAAGTCAGAGGAAAGTTTCTGCTCTTGTAGAAGACTTACAGCGTGTTACCACTGAACGAAACAACGAAAGAGAAGAAGTAGAAGATCTTTATGACAAACTTGGCAATGCAAAGAAAGCAAATGTGCTTTTGCAAAGGCAAGAGGTTGATCTTAAAGTACAAAACGAAGACTTGACTAGAACTCTAGATGATCTGAACATTCAGCTCAAATGGTACGAGGAAAACAGCCAAGCCCAAGAAAATGAAATGTCGAACTTGAAGCGCAAAATAGCAGAGATTCGTGAAAAATACGAAAATGCTCAAAATGATTGCGCGACCTTGTCTCTCAAAGTTCACGAACTAGAGTCGAAAATATCTGAATTGCAGCATTTACTGGAAGTGGCAAACCAGGAGAAAGAACGTTTAAGGCAAGAGAGTATTGTTGCGCAGGCTTCACTAAATGAGTACAAAACTAATTATTTCACCACAAAGAAGGACGCTGATAGATTTCAAAATGAACTTATCTCTAGTAACCGTCGTTTAACGTATTTAGAAGCAAGAAACCAGGCTCTTGAAGAAGAGAAGGATCGTTTAAAGAAAGATAATAGTCGTCTAAAACGTGAAATAGTTGAACTAAAAGCAAAACTGGACGCCTTAACGAATGAGAAGAATCGCATTCAGAGTGAGTTTATCTTAATTCAGAGACGCTATACAGAAATTCAAACAAATATTGAAAAGGACCGAGATAAGAAGGGAAGACCTTCAGATGCAAACCTTTTAAAGAGGATAAAAGACTTGGAGGATGTATACCAGAGGAGCCTTCAGGATAAAGAAGAGATCGACAAAAAGTATATGGAAGCTAATCGAAAGCTTTCAAAGATGGAGTATGATCTAGGAGACAGCAACAGAAATAGGGAGAACCTTGAGTATGATGTTTCGTTAAAACGCAATAGAATCGAGGAGCTCGAAGGAGCACTAAACGCACTTCATGGTCGCGATGTAGTCGATAATGAAGAGTATAAAAATCTTCGAAAGAAGGTGGTTGATCTTGAGCACGACCTGCATTCCTACAAGAATAAAGTAAGTATTTAACATTGATATCGTTAGTTTTTAGTGACTTGTAAGTCTACTGCAGTATTTATGTTAGGAAATAGAGCTGATTTTGTTCGATTGTCGAAAAACACAAATGCAAAGAGAACTTAAACGCAAAGAAGAACGAGGTATACTCAGGCGTCGATTTACTTTAACCTTTTAAGCCCCAAACACGGCAAATGACGTGTGAGCTCCATACTTTCTGTATAAGCATTTTGTGAGAATTTGGCTTTTCAACTCCCACAGCTTATTTGATTTGATCCAATTCTTGTTTCTCATTACCAGTTATATTATTTTTGAGTTATGTAAGAAGAAGTTAGATGTTGATAAATTTTCTGGGGTTGAAATGTTTAACCAGCTTTAGAGACCCCGTTTATGTTATGTTATATTTTCAATAGTAAGCATACAAATATATTTATTTGTTTGTAGAATCTTTAGCCTTTGGTATTACGTATAGACCCCGTTTCAATGTAACCCAGTATCTTGAATGTCAGGATTAAGTGCCCCACCATTGGTCAAGTCAAATTATTTACCGGGAACTCACAATTATAAAATTGTGGTTAAATTTCCCCAAACTAACAAGTTTGTATACCCCGTTTTAAGAACCAAATTGTTTTATAACAATGTTAGGTTATGTATAAATTTTGAATAATTCCGTAGACGTGGATTTCCTTATAGTATCACTAACGGTCCTCTTCCATTGTCTCTTTTCTACTGTCTTGAGAAATTGAGCTAAAGTTCTTCAGGTTTTCAAGTTTCTTATCTGAAGAAATGATTAGTGATACTAAAATGTTAACTTAACTTTTGGGCTATCCGACTTTTAAGAAATTTCGCTACAACTCAGAAAGTACAAGATTATCGTAAAACCAGACTTGTCTTTTATTTAATTTGCTTCTGGGTAAGCCAATGACACAAGATGGGAAAGGACTTGATATGTAGCCAGCCTGAAATGATATTTTATAAGCCATTTTCACACTCATGCGTAGTGTGTATATCCCACTGTCGTACAAATATCACAGTTTCTGGGATAGAAAGTCTTTTTTCCTTTGAAAGGTATTTTCACAATGATTCGCAGTGCTTATTTCCCATTGTTTTATCAGAGCTAGAGGATTTGGTGATATTTTTAAGGCCCGTGGCCCACCAAAACAGTAGGAAATACATACTACGCATGAGTGTGAAAATGCCTTATCGACAGTTGATAGAGAGCCTCTTTTAATTGTACGTAAGGTATTATGTTTAACATCTCATTAACACTGCTAGTTTTGTACTTTTTCGTAAAGGTTTACAGGCTTGAGGCATACAACACTTCATACGAAGAAAAACTAAAGATCGCGCAAGAAAACCTTGGTAGAGCACAGCAAAGAATATCTCAGACTGACGCAGCTCTACAGCAGAGTCAGGACCAGGTTGAAAAACATCAAAAAGAACATCTAGATGCGTTAAAAAAGCTGGCTGACGCGGAATCGGCACAACAGAGCGCCACTTGTGCAAAGATGGAGCTACAGCGACAACTGCAAGCTCGACAAACAAAAATTGATGCTCTTGAAGAGGAAATACAGGTAAAAACAAATCACTATCACATGTAGCAGGACACTAAATACACAATGCCTTTCCCAAGCCAAGGGAAGGCAAAACCAATACAAACAAAGAATTAGCTATAAAAACAACGAGGAGTCATACTAAAAAATTGTTAAGCAAAGTTCAGTTTGTTCTGTGGTTATAATGCGTTAAATGATGAAGAGATCTTCAGATTAAATTCACAGTTTTAGCAATCTGATTCAACGGGATTCGAACCTACTGTAGACCGTTGTCAGAGGTAGTGACTGACGTTTCGACAACCTGTGTCGGAAGTCATAATTAGAGTCAAGTAAGAAATAGTGTAGTCGAATACTAATGTGGTCTGGATCATGACAGCTGATTGGCCAATTTGGATGTAATATTACTGGCTGACAGACAGAGCCAAAGCAAAAGTATTTGAGTATATACCGTGGAGAGTAAACCAATCTACCGAGAGTTTAATTATTTTCTTTCATTTTTTTTAATTTCTTGGTCAAAACAATCACTTAAATGGTCAGCCATTTTGTTTTGGCAACAACTCCCACTCATTCCGAGATTGATACTCTTTATTTCTAATGTCTAAAATCCTCTATACTTGTTCCCGATTCAACTAAGTTTTACCAAAATAAAAGAATTTCCTTTTTTGCATTGAAAGAGGCCTTATAAAATTTTCAGTAGTCAGTCATATTCTTGACGTGTTATCTGGATGTTGGAGGTTTCAGCGATAAGTACAGTAATACAACGGCAATTCATAAACTGTCATCTTGTATTTTTTAAAAAGTCTGGCCCACTCTTTGACAGTAACAATAGTTTAATATTAATAGCGTTCTTATTTTTGCCTTCTTATATTTTGAGAACAGGTGGAGTTGAAAAATCAAGCTCAGATTAAAGGTGTGCTTACCCAAACTAAACTCCGCAATGAGAACCTCAAAGAGGATGTCGCCAAACTTCAAAAGAAACTTTTGGATCAGCAAAAGAAGTACGAAGCTCAGATTCGTGAATTTACCGAGAAGAGAGCGCTTCTTGAAAGACTAGAAGAGGAAAATCGCTACTTTGATAAGTATAACACAGATTTGAAGAATGAACTGGAAAAAGTACGAGAAGAGTTGGAAATTGTTCTGCTTGAACGACGAGATGCAAAGTTCGAGCTACAGAAACTGAGCATACAAATGAATGATGTGGAGGGAACGAACCGACTGTTAAGGGAGGAAAATGAGAGGCTGAAAGTGGAAGTTGCTAATCTTCAAAAACAGATGAACGCAATGAAGGTGAGCCTAGTTCTGTTTTAAAATATTTTCTATGTTCAAGCATTCACTTAAATTTCGTACTGGAAAAAAAGTGGATATCGAAAATTGTTGTTACCAGGCCCAAAGAGGTCATAGATTTTTTGTATTTATTAACTTACAGAACATGTAACATATCCATTCGGCTGCAAGGTGTTTTATTCTAAGAAAACACTTTACAATTTAAGATACAGTTAAGGTATGAGAAAAGTCTTGAATTTCTGTGCCTGCAGCTCTTCTTTTTAAGAATGAAAACTGTAAATTATGATAATATATATTTAAAAATGGTTTGTCCGAAGTAAATAAACCACTTAGCTTTTAGCTTTTTTATTCATAGTGGTAATTGGAGAGTTTTAACGTAAACAGGAAACGTCGTAGCCTTACGGTCCTTTTAATAGAAAACGTCAGAGGAACTATCCTTCCATCTTTTGTCGCTTTCATAGTCGTAGCCATTAGTCAATTTAATATCCCTTCTATATTTGTATATATATATATATATATAGGTATACATAATATAGAAGGGATATTAAATATAT
>JAOBRF010457170.1:0-16088 GCA_027575005.1 Sphenopus marsupialis | reverse complement strand
GGTGGGGACGGCTCTGATGTTCCTGAAATAAGATACCCAGGATCCATTCACCCTTTCAGCCCCTGGCAATTTATCAACATCTCACTTCTCCTTACATAACTCAAATAAAATTAAATAAATTGTAATAAGAAATAAGGAATTGATCAAGTGGAGTAAGCTGTGAAATTTGAAAAGACAGTTTCATCTAAACTGTTTAGTATATAGAAAGTGTGGATTTCACCTGGGAGAGATAATCAAAACGTCGCTCATCGGGTTTAGGGCTTAAAGGGTTAAATAAAGGTCTTCCAAGTTGCTGCAAATTTAGTCCCGTAATGAATAGAAACAACGTTTTCAGGTAGTAATTGATCAGGTGCATGTGTTCAAAACTTTTAGAAGCCTCGTAAAGTTGATTTTCACTAAAAAAGAGTCAGGTGCTATATTCCAAAACTTTCTAGAAATCATAAAAGTTAATATAGTAACATCGTTATAGTTACGTTGTACAGGTTGACCCAGCTAAAATCGTAGTTTCTGAAGGATCTATGTCCGCCACTGTGACTGTTTGTACAAACATGAAAACGTGCTGTGATGACCCTGAAAGGGAGGAATGTCAAGTCACCTTAGAATTCGATCACATGGACGACATCATCACTGACAAATGTCAGATTATACTTAAGGTAAGCCGTAATAGGACTGCATCAAGCTTTCATGTCTGATTAGGAGTGTAGCGCTGTTGTTAAGTGCACTGCCTTCTGTGCTTGAGGCCCCAGTTCCCATTTCGGGGACTCCAGTGTCTGTTTCGACTTTCCTTTGATCCGTGTAGCTATTACTTTAAATACCTGCTACCTTTGGTTTGAACTACGGAACTACCGAAGTTAAATAAAAGTTACCTCTACCTTTACATGTAAGTTAAGGTTTAAAAGGGAAATATAATCACCCACACAGACAATTTTGTTGAGGTTGTAGTTTTGTTCCGACTCTTGCTCTCACTGTCATTTTCACTGACCGTAGCACATTCATTCCTCACTCTTGTTTTATTCCTCACCATTACAGTCACCCTTACTTTTACCCTCACTCTCACTCCCATCATCATCATCATCTTTCTTTTTATTCTCAATCCCACCATCTTCATCACCTGCACTTTTATTCTCGCTCTCTTCTTCATCATCACCTTCACTTTTACTCTCACTCTCACCATCATCATCTTTCTTTTGCTCTCATTCTTACCATCATCAACATCACCTTTACTTATGCTCTCCCTCTTATCGTCATCTGCACTTTTATTCTCGCTCTCACTTTCACCATCTTCATCACGTTATCTTTTACTCTCACTCTCACTTTGACCACTATCATCGTCATCACCTTTAATTTTACTCTTACTCTAATCATCATCATTTTCACTTTGCAGTACCGTCATCATTACTTTGCATACACCATCATCATCATCACACGTCACTCTCAAAAATCTAATGCTGTTGAAACTGTTTCCATTTTGTCTTTTAGCCTGGAGAACCTTGTACCACGTTCAAGGTAAGGGCCGTTCGGGATTTCTTGGACGATGGTAATAAAGAAGTACAATTGAAATTTAAACCAGTGAATGCTCCCAACTGTCCTTGCTGGGATGGATACCAACCTCCGTCAGTAACGGTAGGATTTATACTTCAATTTCAGTTTGTTTTTTTTTATTTATTTTTACAGATTACTTGTTTACTTGTTATGTAGAATACACCTTTCTTGCATGTTTTGCTAGGATGGGTTTTGTGTGTGTGTGTGTGTGTGTGTTCTCTTACATGAGACAATGCAATAATACATTAACTGCGGCATGGTTGGCGCAGTGGTAAAATCCCTTTCTAACCACAAGCTAAATCCAGGCTCAGCCAAGTGTTAAACATTAGTGTGACCTTCTTTAACGTCAAAGTTAACTGAGCTTTCCATCCCGAGGTCAGTTAAGTGCTGAGATCAGTTAAGTGCCAGCTTCTGCTGGGGGCAAACCTGCGATGGATTAGTGCCCCGTCCAGGGAAATTCTATGACTCTCCTCCACTTAACACTACAAAAACCGGAAAAAATACCAGCTCGAATGGGGCATTTAGGTTCATAAGTGGATTAGCAACGTGCGAAATTAATACTAAAAGTCCGGGCTGGAAAATTCGCTAAAAATTCACACATAAAAGTTTCAGAGTATAAATTTTTGTGGAAAAGTTTAGGTAGGGAAATGTCCGTTTGATCTCTTCAAACCCTTACATTCCCTTTGTTTATCTTGTTCATTGTAGCTTAAAACTTATGATTATTCATAAGCTTTAATGATTGACCTTTTGTATATTGATATAATTATCTTGGGGCGTTTATAAGTTTGCTTTATGATTTAGGCTGGTTAAATTCATTTTTAGCCGGCTGAAATCTGTCTTAGGCTGGTTAAACCAATACAACTGGGCCGGTCAAAACTTTTCCTTGTATTTCGCACCATGTTTAGCTATAGCGACCTAAATTTACACCTTGAAACTCTTTATAGGTGAAAACTATAGACTGTGGTCATTCAACCTGTACTTCTTCTGGTGATCCGCACACTAATACCTTTGATAAACGGTAAGATAGTTAATTTAAAGTTTTCAAAAAATGCCGAATTAAATCAAAGTTTTTGGACTTTTAAGGGGGGTGTTAAATTTGCAAGGAGTGCTTATTTGCGGCTAAAATTCCATCAATGAAGCCGCAAAGACATTCGAATTTTAAACAGATTTGTTATCTTCAAGTACAGGAGAGTACCCTCCCCCCCTTAGGTCTAGAACTTTTGGGGGGCAAGGAGGGGGCACTTATTATTCAAAGCTAGCTCCAGGAACTGATGTTCAAAGGATTGCAGTATACTGCATATTTTATGAATCCAATCAAGGGCGAAAAAAAAGTCCAAAGTTGCTGTCGCGTCTCCAAAGCTGAGCACATTGCCTAATCCGATTTTGGCCAAGACTGGTTTTTGGCCGTTAACATAATCAAGGGAGTCGGTTGACGTAGTAGTTTTCATCCCATGCCGAGCTCATCTCTACGACATGTTCAGGGGAGTTACGTTGGCTTAGTGGTTATCACCCATGCTTAGCTCATCTCTATATGACCCGTTCGCATGTTCAGGAGAGTCAGGTTGGCGTAAATGTTATCATCCCATACCGAGCTCATCTCTATTACCTGTTTACATGTTTAGGGGAGTCGCAGGTTCGAGAAATTGTTTTTATCAATGACGATGTCATCTCTAATACCAGTGACAGCGGGCCTGATTTTATTTCAAAATAAAATTTCGTATAGTAACAACTAATTTTAAAGAAGCAATTCATTTCCTCAAGGAAATTTTTACTGCGGCCCTCAATTATAAATAAGATTGCCACCATTAAAATCAAACGCTGGTCGCATCCGCACTGATTATATAAACATTTTACTTACTTTTAGTTATGAAGTCTTCCTATAACACCGTCCAATACCTTAGTATATTTTCAATCTGCATTTTCGACAAACTGAAGTCTGCACGTGAGCTGAGAGTTGTCGATCTCCGTTTTTCTTCCCTCGGCAAAATCCACTGCCAGCCATTTCTATCTCGCTGCTGTGGTGCTGTGCTACAGCAGAGGATATATGATTATATGAATCTTATTCTGGTTGGGAGGCAGTGATCTTGTCCTAACAACGCTGCCAAGATTGCAGAAAGCCCGGTTTTTATACTTTTATATACTTATTTATATTCTGGTAATTTTTTTGTTGTTCTCAGTTCTTACCATCAGCTCACAGGAGGTGGAGGAACATTTCTGTTTATCAAAAGTCTTGTTCGTAAGTTTGAGGTAGGCTTGTGCATTTATCATTGGTTCACGGGTAAACAGCAAACCTTTTTTTGTTTTGTAATTTTGTAATTATCCTTCACAAAGTAATGTTTTACACTCGTTTGTTGGTTCACACATGTTTATAGCGTCCTTTTTTACTTTTATTGGTATAATAGTTAGGACATTTTGTTTAAATATAAAAAATAGAAAAAAATACCGTTACCATCCAATTCGTTGTTTTGTGGACACTTCAAGTGCCTTGGGAACTATTGACTAAATCTTTTTACCAGCCAAGTGACACACTGGAGCCAGTGCTTATCACCAGTTTTTGTAGTGTTGAGCAAAAGAGAGGCCCTGGACGGGTCTGCAAATTGTTGTAGGTTAACCCTCAACAGATGCTGGTGTTCATTTAAGAAAAGTTTACACTCAAGTACTCGGCCCCTTGATAGGGGTGGGTTAAAGGAAAGACCCCCTCATGTACCAAAATTTTTGATAGGGCATTAAGGAAAGGATCCCCTACAAGTACTAAGTTCCTTATTGGGGGGAGTTAGGAAAGAACCCCCTCCCCTTAGGTATCCAGTTTCTTGTTTGGATGGTTAAGGAAATAACCCACTAATTTACCCAGTTCCTTAAAGGGGGTAGTCAGGAAGAAACTCCTTTTGTACCTAGATTCTTAATTGGGGTGGGGATAAGGAAACATCCCTCTCATAAACCCAGTTCCTTTATGGGGGAAGGGAATAAGGAAAGAACCCCCTAATGTGCCCAGTTCTTTAATAGGGAGTTAGAAAAGAACCCCCTCATGTACTCATATCCTTGATGGGGATCGAGAAAAGAACCACCAGTACCCAGTTCTTTAATGGGGAGTTAGGAAAGAACCTCCTCATGTACCCAGTTCCTTGATTTCTTGTAAAAAATCTGTTTGGGCATGTAAAGTTTAGGGTAGCATTTTCCAAAAACTAACCTTCCATTGGTGCTTTCCAAGGTTCAAGCCAAATTATGGGGGTGTTGGCGCGTTTTATGTAACTGTGGAGTAGCTGTACGAGAGGGAAATGACGTGTTGGTGTATGATCAGTGTAGTGGTGTTCCTAGGGTTATACAGAAGTCACCAGGCGCACTCGCCAAGGGGACGTCAGTCACAAGGAATGGACAAAATTATAAGGTAAAATACATTTAAAATTATAGTTATTAAGTGAGTATTCTAGAAGGTATAATGATAGCAGTCGATAATTATTAATAAATTAATAACAGGATTTGATGATAATTATAGGGTTCTTACAGGTTTAGGAAAGTCTTGGAAAGTCTTGGAAAGTAATAATACCTTTTTCCAGGACCTGCAAAGTTTTAGAAATTTCCTTTTTCGACCGCTGGCTATATAAAAGTTTTTTTTTTCAGTTGCCCATCTCAAGCCTTGCAAAAAAACTGCCTTGTTTTCGTTTTCATTTTCGTAAGCGCCATTTTTTCCACCTGCAAATCATTACCTGCTGGTCAGCAGATTGACATTTAGAATGCATGCCAATTAGAATGAATGAATCTTTAAAAGAACTCTGAATTTATAGTCGTTAAGTTTCTTTATGTTTTGGAAATTTGATTAAATGGCTCTGGAAAAGTTTTGGAATTTTTTCACTGAGTAACCTGTATTAACCCTGTAATTAATTTGATGATGATATTGATGCTGCTGCTGCCGATGATTATAATGTTGTTGATAGTGATGATGTTGATGTTGTTGTTATTGATGATGATGATGCTTTTGATGACGATGTTGATCATGATGTTGATGTAGATGATGATGAAGATATTGGTGAAGAAAATGCCCTTGGAATATTTTTACTCAACTCGTGAAAAAATGATGCTGCTGTTGATTATGTTAATTGTGTTGATAAATGTTAATGGTGACAATGATGATGATGTTGATAACAATGATAGTGGTGAAGAAAATGCGCTTTGAATGTTCAACTCAAGCTAAATCCTTTTACGAGCCTAATGGTCCATTGGTGCCGGTGTTTATCCCTGGTTTCTGTGGGTTAAGCGAATGAGAGTCTAGACGAGACACTAAGCCATCGCAGGTTAGCCCCCAGCAGAAGCTGGTACTCGTTTAACCGACTCCGGGAGGATGAAAAGCTGAGTCAACTTTGGCAGAAAAGAATGGTTACACCAATGTTGAACACTCGGCTTGGCCGGGATTTGAACCCGGGACATTGTGGTCGGAAGGCAGAAATCTTACCACTGTACCAACCACGCTGCCGTCAACTTAACCCTATGTTAATCAACTTTTCAACAACCCAATCCTAGTAATTACAGAACGGTTGTCGTGGTGTAGTATGAGACAAAAGTCCCTGCTGTCACAAGGTCCTGGGTTCAAAACGGATCAGCAGAGTGTTGAGCATTTGTGTCACCTTTTCTGCCAAAGCTAGCTCAGCTTTCCATCCTCCTAAGGTCCCGGGCTCAAACTCTTGCTCAGCCAAGTGTTGAATAGTTGTGAGACCTTCTTTTTCGCCAAAGTTAGCTCAGCTTTCCATCCTTCCCGAGTTCGGTAAAATGAATACCAGCTACTGCTGGGGGCTAACCAGCAATGGATTAGTGTCCTGTCCAGCGGGAGTCAATGACTCTCATCTATTTAACACTACAGAAACCGGCGATAAGCACCTGCCCAAATGAACCACTGGGCTCAAAGGATTTAGCTTAGCATAGCACCTACTGCAGGTGCATTTAAGATGAAGAAATGGGCTAATTTCCATATTCACTTATCTTGTTTTTAGATGTCTTTCAAATCGGGAGCAGAAGTTAGCGTGGGCCAGTATTCCTGGGGAATAGGTATTACAGCAAAAGTCCCAGGTATGGACAAAGACAGTACAAAAGGGCAATGTGGAAATAACAACGGACAGAGTGGCGATGACTTTGAGGGAAAAAGTCAGGCTGCCTGGTTAAACAGTTTAAGGTACAAAGTGTTTATAGAGAAGTCGTAAAGCAGGCATAGTACTGTTGATAAAGACCATTTACACAAGGAAATTTTCCTTGATAAGTTTACTTTGACAAGAAACATATCCTCTTATAAATATGATAAAATTCCTCGTGTAAACAGATGACAATGAAAATGTGTGCGTAAAAGTATGACAAGGAATATGTGGCAAGTGATATTAACCCTTTCAGCCCACGGCAATTTATCAACATCTAACCTCTCCTTACATAACTTAAACAAAATAATATAACTGGTTGTGAGAAAAAAGGAATTGATCAAGTGGAAAAAGCTGTGGAAGTTAAAAATCTAGGTTCTCCCAATCTACTTATAAAGAAAGTATGGAGCTCAGTTGGGAGAATTTACCAACACATCATTTGTCGTGTTTAATTTGTAGCTGAAAGTGTTAAGCAATTTTTCATTTTAAAGGATTACTTGTCAAGGAAAACTTGGTCAAGTAAAAGGGGCTTAAATGCATTCGTTCTGTGATCGAGGTTGCAAGGATGATTCTCGGAGATACGAGTCTGTTTTGACTTTCCTCTGATTCCAGGGACGTACATTAACTAGCGTCAGGCGGTGGTACATATATACATACTTCAATACAGCAGGTATCATCATGAAACCGTGGCTAATGAAGTCAATCTCTTCTTTGCAAGTATCGGCAAAAACACAATTAAGAAGATTAATGCAATGGCGGCAGATTTAAGCTATAGGCTGAATGTAATCCATTGCCCTTTAGATTAGTCTTTACTTTTTCCAATATAATGTTTATTATTCTATTTAAAAACTAAATAAACTGAAACTGAAAACAAGCAGCAAAATGAAATAACATTTTCAACACAAGAAGAAGAATCTCATATCTCTTCGAGGCCTTGTAAGGTTTTGAAAAATACATTATTATCGGTAACCCCCATTCACTGAAAAAATTCAAACTTGACCCTTTCATCAAGGTCATTTATCAACAACTAACTTCTTCTTACATAACTCAAACAAAATAATATAACCGGTAATGAGAAATAAGGACTTGATTAAAGTGGAATAAGCTGTGGAAGTTGAAAAACAAAGTTCTCCCAAACTGCTTTATGTATGGAGCTCATTTGGGAGAATTTACCAACACATCATTTGTCATGCTTGGGGCTTAAATGGTTAATTTCTGTTTTAAAAAGGGTGCCTGCAAACAAAGATCTGTTTCAAACTATACCAGACGCAGACGAAAATGGGAATTCAGACGAGGAAAAGTTTAGTTGCGAATGCAAGAAAGAAATGGGATTTGCTTATCAAGAATGTGATGTCCGACATACAGGAGAGCAGAAAGGTAATTAAACATAAAACAGCACAGTGCACTGCAAGGGGAAGTTACGAGGAGTTGCTAAGTCTGGGTCCAAAACAGGTTGTGACGTCCATTCAGGAATGATGGACTCTTCTTGTCGGTTCATTTCACAGTTGCATTGTATCACCATATCATTTCTTGGCGTAAACAAACCGAGAAATGATCGGGTTTGTATGGAAATGAAATGAAACAATAAAATGAAAAGCCGATGATTCCTGATGTCATGTCACGGTATGTTCTAGACCCAGACTGATCTTTATTGAGTGGGGCTGGTGCGGAACTTTAAAGCTGGATTTTGTAGCAAAGAATTTGCGGAAGTGAAAAAAAAAATAGGAATACTTGTTTATACAGTTTAAAGTTCCCGCTAACACAAAACCGTGTAGGCCGTATGGACACTTTTAAAGTATTTATTAATTTTCTGGAGTGGAAGTGGAGAAAAGAACAACAAGAGTAAGGAGAATCGATATTCTTAACAGAACTAAATGAATTCCTAATTTTTAGATTGAAATGTCGTGGACTACATAATCGTACAGTAGCTTGGATCTCCTATGGCTTTATGTTTTTGTGATTTTTCGTGTAACATGTTTATGTGGCACACTTCATGGTGGCATTGTTGACGAAGTGGGAAGATATCAGACTGTCAGCCACAATGTCATGGGTACAAATACTAGCTCAGCTAAGTGATGAACATTTGTGTAACTTTTTCCGCCAAAGTTGACTCCACTTTCGATCCTTACGAGGTCAGCAAGGATCAGCCACAGGATTCTGGGTTCAAATACCAGCTCAGCCGAGTGTCAAACATTTGTGTAACTTTTTCTGCCAAAGTTGACTCCACTTTCCATCCTTACGAAGTCATTAAAATGAGTACAAGCTTCTGCTGGGGCCTAACCATTGATTGACTAGTGTCCAGTCCAAGGGGAGTCTGCTTAACACCATTGGAACCAGAGATAAGCACTGGCTCCGATGGGCCACTTAGGCTCGCAAATGGATTTAATTTATGTAAGCCAGTTGAATTGATTGTAACCTTTCCCTTTTCAGGTAAAGCAGTAACTCCTATTCCAGCAGATGGGGGAGGCATCGTGCCTCCAGCCAATGGTGGAAGAGTCAAGCGAGATGAAGCTGAAACGCTGGTGAAACATACCGTGGCAAAGCGATCATGGCCGACACCTAAAGGATTAACTGAATCTCGAGTTAGAGCTGAATGCAAGAAAGTCTTAGAGGATTCCAAAACTGGGAAAGCTTGCAAAGCAATTGGACAGGATATAAGTCACATTATAGAAGGCTGTGTCATTGATATTCAGGTACTAAAGATTGATCAAAGTTGTTAGCAGAAACGATAATGTTAGTGTTTAAGGAGTACCTAAGAACTCCAACAAATTCTATCTACTAATCACAGCTTGACTAGAATGAGTTTGTGTTTGTTTTTGGGGGACACTCGTTGAAATGTTATTGTCTGGGGCTATCAGGACAAATTCACGCATGTCGTTCTTTTTTGTGTGTTATATAAAATGGAGCAGGTGTTTTATACAAAATGGAGAAGGTGCTGCCTTTACCTCTGCAGATGGTTAGACCTTCATGTCTACTGGTATACTACTATTGGAAAAGGACTTTAAACTTTAGGTCCATTTTCTCGATACTCTATCGAGTGACTTAAAAGAAGCCACAACATCTATAGAAAGAGAAAAGCGAATCCCTATGGCCTAGTCATTTAATCGAGGGCATATCTTTATATTTTAGACTGAAATTGAATTTGAGCTGCTTGTAGCAATCCTGTTAAGAGCTAGCTGTATCAATTGTAAGCCCTGACTGGTAGCATTAGAATCACTTTGTATTTGTATTTCATTTTTGTTTTCGTTTTTATTTGCATTTGCATTTTCCGTTTTGATTTGGAATTGGATTTGCAATTTTATTTTGGATTTGCATTTTCTTTTGCATTTGTGTTTGTAGTGCTATGAGAAAAACGAACTAGTTTTTCTTCCTCTTCTTGAGTGAACTGAAATATTCACAAGTGGTTCTAGAACTGAACAGTACAAGAAGCCGAATTTTCTGTTTCTTTTAAAAAATAAGCTTCAAGAAACATAGTTCAGTGACCGCGAAGGAAGCAATAAAACCGCAATTTTTTTATTGAAAATTAAAACAACGCTGCACAACCAATGAGAAGGCGCGTTATTTCTGTTTTATGTTATACCACGTTATGAAACAGCCTAAAATTATTGTCAGGTTTTTCTATTATTGTTTGTACCAGTTGTGTGTTTTGATTATTTAACGATGTCCAAACTAGTGGAGTAAGTATGAAAGCAATACTAACTTGAGTCAAGCTTTTTTCTCAGAAGAAAAAAAACTTCAGAACTTCTATCTCTATCTACCTTGTGAATACCAATGAGGCATTCTACACACTTTTCTATAAGAACTTACGTGGGAAAAGGGTCACTTAACTTGGTTCTTGCAGATGGCACGCTGATTATATGTCCTTCTCACTGCTATCGATCTGTAAATTTTTCTTTTGAAATAAAGTTGGTGTATACTGTTAGGGCAGTTAAGGTTCGTGATTAAAAACTTTCTTGTAGATAATAATCTATAACCTTAAAGTTATATTAAAAGTTTCTTCTTTAAGACACGCTAGCTGAGATCACGGGCCACAGGATACGTTCGTAAGGAGTTAAAGAACAAACAATTTTATAGTTCCAAAAGTCAAAGATTTAAAACGATTCAAGCATTTATCAATACATCAGTTGTTACCTTTATTATCGATCTCCATCATATTTCAACTTCACGCTGCAATAACCCTGTTTTAAATTCAGCGTTGAATTATATTCTGCCACTTTAACTGTCAAATCTTTCTAAACTTAGTCCCATGCTTTGTCTTCTTGCTGCGGTCAGTAACTTTTAATTGTTATGTCATTATAAAAATTTAAACTGAACTAAAAATTCGTCAAGGTAGGAAATAAAACTTTGTTTGAGTTATGTAAGGAGAAGTTAGATGTTGATAAATTCCCTGGGAATAAAAGATTTAACCTTTGGTTAGTACTAATCAGCTTTTGTACAACTGGGCCCTGGTAATTTACGTTCGTGCCTCCATAACTTGTTTTCAATGCTTAGATGTCCGACATGTTGGAGCTCACAATGCCAGCCTTTGAACAATTAGTATCCGAATGTAAGGATGCTGTGCTTCGTAACCCGGACAACTACAAGGAGAACTCCACCAAACCTTCAACTCCTCTACTTGATGTCTTGTGTCCTGGGGACTGCAGTGGTCACGGAACATGCAAGGAGGGAATATGTACCTGCGATTCTGGCTTCTACGAGAATGACTGCAGCAAGGATATAACCAAGCCACCCGTACTGAAAGAAATGCTGCCACTTTGTAACGTAAGGCAATGGCCGTGCAAGAAGATCGCTATTGTTGGTGATGGCTATGTAGATACGGACATGCTTTCATGTCACATGAGCACGTTTTTGGTAGGTTTATAGATTTGCCGTCCATCAAATTAAATAATGTGGGATGTGGCTACGAAAGAGAAACTTGCAAGTTCAGTACGTACTTGTCAATGGTAACTTACAGCCACTATATTGGGGACTATGGCCACATGGGAGACAGGTGTTACCCCTTATATCTACCCTTAAATAAAGTGAGTCTGAGTGTTAGCAGCCACTATATTAGGTACCATGGTCACATAGGTAGCAGGTATTACCCCTTATATCTACCCTTAAATAAAGTGAGCCTGAGTGTTAGTAGCCACTATTTTGGGCACTATGGCCACATGGTTAGCGGGCATTACCCCTAAAATCTACCCTTAAACAAAGTGAGCCTGAGTGTAAGCAGCCACTATATTGGGTACTATGGCCACATGGGTAGTGGGCATTACCTCTTATATCTACCCTTAAATAAAGTGAGCCTGAGTGTTAGCAGCCACTATAATGGGCACTCACTAAGGGAAGATTTAAGCTACCCACTTAGTCCAATCCCACAAGCGTTTCCCGAACACTATACTATAGTGGCTGCAACTTTACTAACGGTAAAGGTGTTTACAGATACACTGCGTACCAGGCGGTCTTGTGATGAGGAGAAAAAAATAAAACATTTTGGCGCCATGTTGGACGAGTTCGAGAAGAAAGACTGGGAGGGGGAAGTGTAGGTATTTTAACACCCCCTCCCCCCTCAAGACCATATTTTACTCTTCTCCCCAGTCTTTTCTCTCAAGCTCATCAAACATAGTACCGGAATTTTTTGAATTTTTCTCGTTTATGCAGCCTATTTAAAAAAAAAATAAATACTTTATTTAACGTCAATTGTAAAGGAAGTGGTTGCCCATTCTTCCTAGCCAGAGGCTAATGTTTAAACGCTCGGTGGCTCAGATCTTGGCGTGAAAGTCGATTTTAGACAGGGAGGATAACCGGAGTAACCGGAGAAAACCCGGCCCTCGGAGTCAAATTGAGATTAACAAATCTCAGCCCACGTGCAGAGTCTGGGAGTCGATCCCGGGTCGTAGAGGTGGGAGGCGCGAGTGATGACCGTTACACCAACCGGACTCCCTCTAGAGAATGTTTGTTGGGGTTAAAACCCAAAACAAATTCCAGTTATTGAGAAGAAAAGAAAATTTCAAACTAATATCTGTTTGATTGGTCCGTCTTTAAAAAGCAAACTACAAATTTTTTGCGTACGATTTGATCAATCTTAAAAGTGTTCTGCATCTTTAGTTGCAGAAAGGCGAATGGGTTGCAAAGGATTCCCCGAAGTCACCAAGTACCTACAGCAGTTTCCGGGAGGTTTTGTGTGATATACCAATAAAGTACTTAGCAGGCCGAAGGTTTCCTGGTCCTATGAAGATAGATATTCAAATATCAAATGATGGAAAAGCAAAAAGCAACACGAAAACATTGGTTGTGTTTGACTCAAGATGTTTCAATTGTGATGATAATGGTGCCTGTAGCATAAAGGTATGACGTCATTATTGGTTATTGAATTATAACTTGTGCAAAATCACTTTGTGATGTTGGAAAAGTTGGATATATAAAAAGATTTAAAATGAAACCAACAGTTGTTGTTAAGTCAGAAGCTATTTAAATCAATTCAATGAAACCCTCTCTCAATCAACAAGTCAAGCATGTAAATTTAAAACTTTCCTTATAAATCTCAAGGGATTCTTTTGTACCATTGTCATTATACATTATAATTTATTTTATTTCTTAATAAAAATTTTGTCAATTCTATTTATCTACTCATTTCGCACTGAGAAAAGCAAAGGTTTGCCGAAACATGTATGCAAGTTTAAAGAGTGTTGTGTGTTTTTTAAACATTTTCACCAAATTCCTGCTATTTAGATCTTCTCCATTTCCACTTCCTACTACTTGTTGTTGTTCTACGTTTTCTTATTTTTATTCTTCTCGTTCTTGTTTTGTTCATGTTGACATTCTTGTTTGTAGTCTTGGTATGTTTTGCTTTTCCTCTTGTTCTTCCTACAATTGTCCATAAATTCACGATACAATATAATGTTGCTGCTTGTTACAGAGTGGCTTGTGCTTTATTAAAAGCACGTGCTATGCATCAGGAGAGAAGAACCCCAGGAATGCTGAACTTGTCTGTGATCCAAGTAAATCAACTGATTCATGGCACAACAATGGTGGTACGTAGATTTAGAAATCATTTTAAGGGATGAACTTGTCTGTGATCCTAGTAAATCAACTGATTCATGGCAGAACACTAGTAGTACGTACATTAAGAAATCAATTTAAGGAATGAAGGGGATGAATTTTATCCCTTTTTTGTCATTGTGCAAATCAATATTTGATGCAAAAGGTATTGAAACCTTGCGCATTCTCATTAATTCATGGACCTCAGTTAGGAGAATATACCAAAACTTCATATGTCATGTTTAAAGCTTAAAGGATTATAACAAAAACAAATTTCTGTTTGTTTTTCTTACAGTGAAACCAACAACCGCTGCACCAACACCACCACCTACTGAAGGTGAGACCACTCAATACATTGTCCTGTGTTAGACATTTTTGTCTTTGCAATGAATCTGTCAATCAATTACATCCCGACTTACACCAAGCTACAAACAAATGATAGTTGATGTCTCTCTCTAAGCCTCACGCAAACTTACATCGAAGGCGAACACCTAAGCCTCACGCAAACGGACGCAACATTTTTGACCAACAACACACATCATTTTCAATCAATTTTGGCACTTGTGTTTGTTTGCATGGGCCTCAACGTTTGATTATACGCAACAAGTGCCAACGTTATGTTGTGGCCCCATGTAAACGGACGCAAAATGTTGAGACCAATAATATTGCGCATTGTTGGCCAACAATGTTGCGTCCAATTGTATGGGCCTTTAATTTGGAACGTGAAACTTTAATCATTCCAAAAATGGAGGTTAGTATAATGTATAGAGTTATGATGCACGAGCTCATAAAATATGTTGATGTGCCACGTGACCATACTGATTGTGACTTTTTCCATTTAGCTCCTACTGAAGCTCCAACTGAAGCTCCAACAGAAGCTCCAACAACTCCACCACGTAAGTATTGCTATTGTTCTTGTTGCTAATATCATCATCATCATCATCATCATCATCATCAACAACACCATCAACGTCATTGTCAACATTATCATGATCTTTGTCATCACTACCATCATCGTCATTGTCATCATCATCATCATCATCACCACCATCGTGGTTATCGTCGTCGTCGTCTTCATTATCAATATCATCATCTGTTCGCACAGTCTTGAAAATTCTTGAATTCCATTTATCCTGAAAAAGTCCTTGAATTAAATCAATTTTTTGTTCCAATTTGATGAGGATGTGGCAAAGTTGCACACAAACTCCAAAACGTTTTGGATTTTTCTTATTTCTACGTTAGGAGCGTTTGACATTAATGTGTATAAGAATGAAAAAATGGACAAAGTGAGCAAAAATTTGGAGAAAAATCTTTTAGACTTCAAATCTTTTAGCTTGGAGTAGATATATGTTTGTATATAGGGGCCCACACTCGTTTTTCGTCATGTGATTAAATTGATTTTACTGGAGGCATCTCTGCCACGCCACAACCCCCAAAATGAAAATTTATAAAGCTGTAATCTGCAGCAGCAATTAATTACATTTCTGCTTGGTCGTGAAAAAATCAGTTTGGTTCTAAGTGAAGATTTCTTGAAAATCTCTTAAAAAGTGATTGCAATTTGCTGTATGAATCCTAGTTATGGTGTCCTTACAATCAGCTCAGGACAAGACATTCACTTCGAGAGAAAACTAATTGTCAGTTTTAACTCAAAATCTTAATGTTTCAGTGAGGCACCGTTTGGTTGGTTGCTTCAGGGATGATTGGGATCGAGCGTTGCCTGTCTACATTGGTGTAATCAGCGACCCAGATAAGTGTATGGAGGAGGCTAACAAGAGAAACTTCAAGATTTTTGGAATCCAAAATCACGAAGAGTGTTGGTCAGGTGATGCAATGGAGACCTACGACAAACACGGGAAAGAGACCAACTGTAAAAACGGACAAGGAGGACCTTGGGCAAACAGCGTGTACTTTATATCACGTGAGTAAATAGGAATTTTCTAAGCAAAGATTATCCTAGTATAACAAAAACCAAAAGACGAATCACTTTCTAAAACTCTCACTTATGAAAACTTTTTCCTGAAAGGGACGCTGACCCTTGGCATCTTACCCCAAGCCGAAACTGATGCTCATTTTACCGATCTGTTAAAGATGGAAAGCTGAATCAACTTTGTCAGAAAAGGTCACACAAATGTTCAACACTCGGATGAACTGGGTTTGAACCAGGGTCCTTGTGGTTGCAGGGCAGATATCTCATCACTACACTAAACACGCAGTCGTATCAACATATCAGTGTTCTATACATCTACAAAGTTATTGTTGAAGGCAGTATTTAGATGCAGTCTTCCTGTTCACTGTCAGTTTTCTCTTTTAATTAATTATTTCATAATTCTCTTTCAGGTGATGAAAGACCGATCACTGCCAGACCATCAAGTAAGTTTAAAGACTGTGAAATGATGCAGAGGAACA
>JAOBRF010446059.1:0-16256 GCA_027575005.1 Sphenopus marsupialis | reverse complement strand
CAGATTGAGATCGACAAATCTCAGCCCACGTGCGGAGTCCGGGAGTCGATCCCGGGTCGTAGAGGTGGGAGGCGCGACTGATAACTGCTACACCAACCCGACGCCCGCTAATATAGCGGCGATTTCTTTTTGTGTATTTTTATTGGACGGTTCTATCCACGTGACCTAGTCAAAAACAATTGAACGTTCCTGGGATGTCCGCGGTCACCGCAGTGAAGTGTTTCCATTCAATACTTTTCTTATCAGATCTTATATCACTTACCGTAAAGCCGAGAAATTAAAAGTTGAACTCGATTCAACTTTTCCGGTACCTGGGGCAATGTGTCGCCGATCACCCACTCGTCGTCACATCCCAGGCACTGTCCCAGTACTACCGCCTGTTCAGCTTACGGTATTTACGGTTATATAAATGTTTTATTTTCTCCCGCAGGTGGAAAGCCTCTGCGTGGCTCTTCTCCATTTCGACGATGCCGGGGCCTGGTTTATGGTGTGTAAATTTTCAAGATGCTGTTTTTTTAAGCCGCGCTAATTCTTAGTCGTACGCCTGTACAAGCGGCAGTGATAAAATATTTGGCCGGAAATCTTTTTAATACAGGCGCGGCCCTTTTCGAAAGAGAACACTTTCAGATAAATTGTTTTGCAGTCTCGAGAACATATTCGAGATCACTAATTTGAAACTCGCGCCGTGTTGTTTTTCAGTCAGATGGAATGCAGGTTAATTGACTTCCCCATTATTCTAACCCTAACATCCTGCGTTAGAGTTTTGCGTGCGACAATCAAACACAAACCGCTCTCCGCATGTGCTGTATTTTATACTTTTGCGGCTTCCGAAAGTTTTTAAAACTTGCGCTCGGCAAATCTTTCATGGAACACTGGCTTTGTTTGTCAAACAAAGGTCATACCTTTATTGTAGCATGCCTTTGATTAGGATTAGGTACGACTGCCACAGACGTTCACATGTATGTCGCAAAGGACCGTAGACACCACGGCGACCATCTCCTAGACTTGTCGCCGGCATGACTGTGACATTTGTAAACCGGGCTTAACAGTACACCCTGAAATTCTTTACTCAAAAAGCCGTTTGTCAAGAACAACACGGTAAGGGTTTCCTCTAACTTTGTTTCCTTAAATTAAAAAAAAACATCTTCAAAAAAAATCTTACCGGATATGAGTTTTATCAACGATTTATTTAAAATTCATTAACGATACAGCATGGTTTTAGCATGCATCTATATGCTTGTACACTTACTGCCGATATGTTGCACAATTTGTTTCTGTTATACACTAATATATCTTAAATGCCTGAAACTGCCTTTACTGACCGTAAACAAATATTTCATTTTATGCGTCTTGTCATGATAGCAAAAAACAGAGTATTGAATTTCTTTTCTGTTTAGTTTAAAAATAGAGTACTGATAGAGGACATTCTACAGAAGTTACTTACAAAAGAAACCAACAACCAAACAAAGCTATGGATCAGTCATCATTTTTCAGACAGAATTTAAAGTCGAAAGTTTGAACTTTACCAGATCAACCACCATGTACTTGTAACTTCACTATTTATATTATGACGATATACTTTTATATTACGTCAACGTCTGGTAACATCGCACTAGAAGGATTAAGGCATTGTCAAAGTAAAACTAAATACTACCATCCTGGGCTATGTGGGGCTTTGATGGGGACTTGGAAGCACAGTTTCAACCTTTTTAGTCCCGAATAGGTGGGGCTTTTGCATCTTTTGTAGGGGGTGGGATGGAGGTTCACTTTGACTGACGCATAATTATTACTTTTTACTCGTTTTTTTTAGAGAAACAAGAGCTTCCGTTTGGTGGAAACTTTGCGTTAATAGTACTACAGCATCTAAAAAAATCTAATGATAAAATAGTTGGCTTAAAACGTTCTAGTAAAACCATGCATTCTGAAACAAAAGTTTCATGGTTAATCAAATGCTTGCTTGCAACCAAGCGGATGTGCCGTTCCATCAATCATACTCAGATATCAGTCAGCTGTTGATTGACAGATAAAAACAAATGTTAATTTTTGTTAATAGATAAAAGTCATTTTATATATAAGCCTTACTTTTCACAAGGACATTTAAACGAGAGCACTGTTAACAGCTGAAAAATGTTCATTACCAGATAATATTCTAACCGAGGTGGCAATCCAATTTGGCGTTTCTTTAAAAATAAAGGATAAGCCGGTTTCACCATTTTCTGCCTCTAAAATATCCTTTGAGGAAAGCATGCAAACCAAAACATTGTTCTAAATATTTTAATTATTTCTGGTGTATATTAGTTTAAACATTTTGCTTATGAAACTGTATATTTCCCGAATCTACAATATTAACTTTTTTATTACACCAGGTAGGTATTGAAAGTTAAATCCAAAGATCATTGAATGGTTTAAAAATTTTAAAAAAAATGGACCCAACGGTTAAGATTTATTCAATAGTACCGCATTACTTGTGCTGTCAAGGCCTAAAAAGCTATAACTTTGTAAAAAAAAACTTTGTAAATAACGTTTTTGGAGACTCTCTCCTACTTCAGTTTAAAAATTAAAAAATTGGACGGCAATGAAAAATATAAAAATGAAACCGTCTTCATAAGTATTGAATTAATGCTCGTTGTGTAAGTTATAACGATTTGTACCTGTGCAATAAGCTTGGGCTTCATTCGTAATTTCAGATGGAACTGCTTCTCCAAGAGCACCAACAAGACCTCCTTTGATGTCGGCCCAGGACTTCAGAACTCCGGGATGTTCTCGCACACATCGTTGTGCAACAGTAAGAACTTGTGCAGGTGACAGCACCCGGTTCCACAGGTTTAACTGGGATATGCGCCCTCGAAAGGTTTCTTTTTCCAAGAATTCTTCCCCACCGACATGCCTTTGTCCAACGACAAACTCTCCTCCACCTGGGATTGTTACTCCTAGAAATATATTGGGGAGAGAAAAAAATGAAGTAGAGTGAGCAGATTCCCTTTGGAATTCCACATAAGTAAAGCTTCGGTATTTACTGCGAACTGCACTTTTGTACATAGCCTGTTATTGGCTTCACATTCGGTTTAAAAGTGACAAATTGGAGTCAGCAAGTTGGCGTAGCAGCGCCTCCATATGCAAATAATGCTAGATATTACTAGAGCTTAGTTCCGGTTTGTTGCGCAGGCTAGTATTCACCTAGAACTTACAGCACATTTCTAGCCAACTTTCTACCTTAAAGAACATTTTATTACACGTAATAATTGTCAATTAATTGGTGTTTACTTTTTTTGCATTATAAAAATATTGCCCGCAATTCTTTTCAACATACTCAAAAAAATGAAGACTTAGACTTTTATTTTATTTCAACTCAAATATTTACAATTTCAGAGCAAAATTGGTAAACAAATTAAGGATAATAATAGAGATAATAGATAAATAAATACAGCACATTTGCGTATGACATCGAGTTAGGATCTTCCTAACAGCATAGCTAATCTAGAGGATGAACCTATTAAATAGATTTTGAATAAATCAAAATAAGTTAGATTGATCGCACAAAAGGGTGATCTCAATAAAGCGTACCCTCTTTTTGTTATCAATATTCTCAATGATCTCGGTATGAGACAAAATCAAAATGTTTGGCAACGTTTTTAGGAACAAGAAAATGCGTCCACTGAAAAAAAAAACGAGATGTGAAGAATAGTATCATTGATTTTAAGGATATTTATAAAGGTTCTGAATGGGCTAAGGATCAGCGAACATGATTATTCTGACACATTTTATTTGAATAATGGAGATCATATAACACGCAAATCATTGGATAAAAAAGAATTTGGCTGTAGATTTTATTGATCTAAAAAGCTTTTGATATTATAAACCATTCAATTCTTTTATCTAAGCTGTATCATTATGGAATAAGGGGTGCTGCTTATGAATAGTTTCGATCAGACCTAATGGAAAACTATCGTTTCAATAAATGATCATTATAACTAACACACTTTATCTATTACTTGCGGGGTTCCACAGATACAGTTTTAGGGCCTTTATTATTTCTACTTTACATTAACGATCTACAATGTACTTAAGTGTCATTGCCAGAGAAAAGCGGGCAGAAGCAAAAGATCGAGGTCGGCCGATTCCCTCCTCCTTTTCACGGTTTGACTGAAGCTATCTGAAAAGATTAAGAACAGTGACATTTAAAGCCTTTGAACTACTAATTGCTCCCGAGATATGGGATACCTCCTAGTTTTGGGGGAATTGCAACCTTAAATTCTCTCGAAATTTTGCAAACTTTTAGCTTCTCAAAGAAGCACTTCTCAATTCTGAAACTCGTTACGTTTTATGAGAATGGATTGGGACTGCCACTCTTCAGTGAGCCCAAAAGAATTCTCTTTGCCTTAAAGTTGTAATTTTTCTGGGATCTCAAACTGGGCCACCTCGCACTTACAAGCGCTTATCCAAACTTTTTGTCATTTTTGGACAATAATTTCTCAAAAGCGTTATCCACAAAAATTGTAAAACAACGATTTTCCTCAAGTCCAGTTGACAGTTATTAAATTTCCGAAGAGTTTAAATTGGTTTTCTCAAAGCTTTTGTAGCGCGAGGTTCGCGAACTTTGAAATTTTGGAAGGTTTGATAATGATATAGAACAGAATAGCAAGCACGAAACTTTATATTGCGATAATTTACTTGTATGAAGCAAGAAATCACATATCTCGGGAGAAATTAGTTGTCAAAGGCTTTAAATGTCACTGTTCTTAATCTTTTCTGATAGCTTTCAAACCGTGAAAAGGAGGAGGGAATCGGCCGACATCGATCTTTTGCTTCTGCCCGGTTTTCTCTGGCAATGACACTTAATTCATCTCTCCTAAAGTTTCACTGGTTTCCAGATGATACTAGTACCGCTTACTCTTCTGCCAAGGTAACTGATGTTGAAACAACACTTAACACTAAACTTAAAAAGGTTGGTGGTTAGATGAATGCGGTATTTAATGTACAGTACAAACCCGTTGACAAATCTGTTCCGTTGGCAGCTAGTTCTCCATCCTTGTATACCTTCCACTCTCCGTTTGTCATTTGCCAGGTTACAAGAACATGATGCCACAGACCGTCGTTTGTTTTCACCCCCGTAACCACTTTGTGGCCATTTAGCATCAGTGAAAAGAAAGCATAATTAAAAAGCGTGAAGGCTTTTGGCATTTCCTGTGTGCCGTATGAAAACGGAGTGCCTTGATTGTGGGTAACAGTTTGGTTGTCCGTACTAAACATCCAGAAACCAACGGTAACGGCTGTCATATTTGGAAATGGTGGTCGCGGCTTCATTGAGAAGTAGTCAGAGATAGAAGCGTTAGTAAAGTCAACATCGAAGTTGTTGGAAACCACTAGGAGGAAAAAAAATATTAGATGAGATGTTGTGTCTCTAACATTGTCGGCAAACAAAAAGCAAAATTTATTCTTCAAGTTGGCTAGATGACACTTTCTAAAACTCAGTTTGATAAAAAGTTTCAGGCCTAGGAAAGCCATCGTTTTTATTAATGATAAAAATAATGGTGATAATGATAATAATAAAACAATAATGATGATGATATTAAAAATGTCATTCAGTAAAATGTTAGAAATATATCTTTATCACTGTTATTGTTATCGAGTATCTTTTTCCTTTTGCTGCCCTTGTCTTTGTCTTTGTCATTGTCATTTTCACTGTTACTGTT
This sequence comes from Sphenopus marsupialis, assembly GCA_027575005.1. Classification (NCBI taxonomy): domain Eukaryota; kingdom Metazoa; phylum Cnidaria; class Anthozoa; order Zoantharia; family Sphenopidae; genus Sphenopus; species Sphenopus marsupialis. Next base: position 10,563 of record JAOBRF010446059.1, on the reverse strand, counting down.
ACTGTCACTGCCACTGTCACTGTCGCTGTCGCGGTCATTATCAATTTATTGTTAATTTAAAAGATATAACTTCTTACACGCTATGCAAAATGAAATGTTAGAGAAATGTTGTCTTCGTATTTGCATAAACATTGCATAAACGTAAAATATCTAAGAACGCTGAGTTTCACAGGATTTTACAGCTTCACAAATCTTCCAGTGCGCTATAAAAAAGAAAGCCCGAGTTTTTGCAGTATGCGTCTAGTTTCCAAAAAGATTCGATAGCATTTTCAATTATAGTTCCCAAGTAGCTCAAACTTCACTGATAGTTCTTGGAATAATCCCTGTGGACTAGCCTACAAGTAGACGACACTCTCCGCTTATCGGCGAATTAACCGGATTTGATTCAAACAATGATTTTCACACGAGCAGAATTATCATAACATATTTTTGACCACAGAGCATGTGCGAGGATCCAAAATGGCGTTTAGGACAGCAACGTATGCTTCCAGCGAAAAAGTTGACATTATAGGTTGGCAAAAGAATTTATTTCAATTCGGTGTCTGAGACAGGTCTTAATTAATTAAAATGAAACCGCGATTTACATGTGATTGTACTATCACCTGATAATAAGCTTACGCATGCCAAAATAAAAGAAAAACGATAAAAAAATGAATATTTCTTCGTTTTTTGGTGAAACAAAAGAGCGTTCCCCCCAAATGATAAATACTAAAATAACTATCCTCTCGGGATCGGTGCCTAACGCTAAATATTTACCTTGACGCTTCGCGTCTCGGTATACATCCACCTCTATTAACCTCCCGTTCGGTTGATAAAAATGTTTTTGTTTGCCTTGATTGATAAGTAAAAGTTTAGTGATGATAAAGCAGTATATTGATAACTGACTAGGAATATATACGGAAGAATTTATATAGCCTGAGCATTTTTATTTGCGATTATCAAAGAACCGGCGTCGTTCCCAGGGCTTTTTCCTTTTCCCATCTTTTAGGGAAACGCACTGGGAACGAGTTTGTTAAAAAACCAGACAACTCTATTCGAACATGTAAAAAACAATATAACAACTCGTGAGCACTAAGATTATCATTACCTGTTTGACATCGTTTTCCTGAAAAGTTTGGTAAACACGCACAATAGTAGTCATTAACGTCGTCAAAGCATGTGGCATTGTTTACACAAGGATTCGAAGCGCACTCGTTGATATCAATCTCACAATATCGACCGGAGTATCCTGGTCTGCAGTTGCAATTGAAGTCGTTCACTAGGTCAGTGCATCCTGCACCGTTTTTGCAATCTATATTTTCACATTCATCAATATCGATCTCACAACGTCGCCCGGTGAAACCAACTGGACAGGAACAATTAAAGTCATTGACCAGGTCCGTGCAAGGAGCGCTTTGGTTACAGGGATTAGGCTCGCAATCATCAATATTAGTTTCACAGTTGAGACCAGAGTAGCCAATGGGACAGTCACAAGTGTAATTATTGATATAGTCTCTACAAATGCCTCCATTCAAACAGGGGTTGGACTCACAGTCATTTATCTGACCTTCACAGAGAGTTCCATTATAACCTGGTAGGCAACTGCAGTAAAAACTGAAAATAATAATAAAAAGAAGAAGAAAGTTAAAACTAAATTATAATTACTAACAAGGCGAAAATTAGTTTAGTTTAGAAAAAATTGGAATGAAATATTATAATCCCAGAGATTACAGCAGTTAAAAGTAGCGATTCCATTATTTAACCTCATCATGGAATATATATAGCCTCCAATTGCAAACAGCCAATTTTTGTGTCAGTCCTAAGTTCCAGATGCTCCACCAAAAACGTCTGCTGCACCGAGCGCCAAACATTCCATTCTCATTGTTTTCCGAGCCAATCACTTTAAAACTTTTAAAGGCGTAGCTATATTGGAGAATGAGAAACCTGTCAATAAGGTCAAAAAAATTCAGTGTTTGTCGTGTACATTGTTATAGATTCTTCCATCTACTGTCATGGGGACTTTTCCTAAAATTTATCTGGGAGCAGTTTGAGGTAGTCAATTAAAACTCAGCACTTACGCCGTTACCACACTAACCAGTTTTTGTAACTTTGATCTAAGCAATTTTGGTCATATTTCACTTATCTGGTATTTTTTTCAAAATATATTTTAATTCCGCTTGAAAGGGGAAAATACTGTGACGTTATATATCTAGCTGACATTTAAATTTAGGCAAATTTTAATAGAACTTATTTACTTGTTAAGTTTCACATCTGTGGCGTTAATGGTTTACAAGAAACCTAGGGTGTCCTCAAAATAACCCTATAGCCCATGACGACCAAACAACAATATATTTGATTATGTCATAGAAATTTCCGTTGCCAGATAAAAATATTTTGTAACACTGTCTACGATCATCTGGAATTCTTCAATCTTACGCTGATCTTTGATTTGGCATTCTAAAAATTTATAGTCAGACAGTAGCTTGCAATTGCCTGGTGCACAAATCGGGCTCTGAACGCCTGTTTAACTCTATTCAGTCTGGAGGGGCATTTCGAGGAAACCTCGAATTTAAACTGCATGCTCGCAGCAATTCAAGATACGGTGCTACGAATTTGGTGACTTTCCTAAGCTTCATCTTGGAATTCGGCAATGTGACTTTTGACGTTCATCTTGAGCCATGTTTCCATGTGAACACAAGGTTTGGGTTTTTCTTTTAATTTTTAGATTTTCAAAAATGGTTTCTTAGCATTTGTTTTTGAATGGAGGTATATAGATTGTTTAGTAATTTTAAGTTATTGTTTACGCCATTATGACGTAAATGTGAAATAAATTCACAACAAATCAAAATTATTTAGTTTGTGTGAAATTGTTGAACTGTTCAACCAACATCTTTTGTTTGTTCCAAAAAACAAAACAATTAAATAAAAAAATTTCAAGTTTTCACAATAATTCGTCAAAGGGCAAAAATAAATTTCTGTTGTTATAGTTTGTTACATTCCGAAAAAAAAAAACTTCCAGCAAAGTATAAAAGTTTGTCCAATCGTAAAATGCAAAAAATTTTCTCCCAAATTTTTTCTCTTACACGGCATGTTATCCGTTGTTTATTTTCTTCCAGTCACTTTAAAATCGTTGGAACTAAAAGTATCAGTTCAACTGTTATACTGCGAGCTTAAACAAAAGCAACGTAGTTTTGTTTTAAGCCGATTCTCCTGTGACAGGGAATGATCGAATCAGGTGTACGTACTTTGTGCTAGTTGTCCCCTTGTTAATATGTCGTTCAAACACCTTCTCTAACCAGAGAGATGGGAGTCCTACTAAAGATTTGTACCTGTTAACCATGTCGTTACAAGTAGCACCATTTTGACACGAGTTTAACTCGCATTCATCAATATTAGTTTCGCAATTAACTCCTGTAAAACCGGGAATGCAATTGCAGGAATAAAATCCTTGATCATCAAGACACGTTGCGCCATTTAGACATGGGTCAGACTGGCACTCGTCCACGTCTATAGGGAAAAAAAATAATCAAGAATTAAACATTCATTACTTAATATCATACCAAAAATGTGTTATCTATCAACAAAAGCAGTTTTATCTCGTCCATCCAAGTTTTGCTGCTAAAGCTACGCTGAAGCCTAAGTGACCAATCCAATAATCCACTGCTTATAATCTCCGGTTTCTGTACTGTTAAACTGCCGAGAGTCGTTAATTTTCCCCGTTGTACGGGACACTGAGAAGCCGTTCACAGGAGGGACCTTTTGCCGGGGGATAGGATGCCCCTCTATACCCGAGTTAAAAAAATCTTGCTTATCCATGCAGTTTTCCAACTTCGGAACAGTTCAGTTAAGCTACAGGTAAAGTTAAAGGTTCGCGTGCAATTGCGTGGTCGTATGGACCACGTAAATTTCTTCGCCTTTTTGCTGACTTTTTGTTGTTTTTGTAGCGCCTTTCGTTTCTTTCCCGTCTCGCAGTGCTTCTCGTTCTCGATATCTTTGACTTCAGTAGTCTGAAGGGCACTTTCCTCTGCCTGACTTCTTTCTGTAGCATCGTCCACTGGCTCTTTATTCTTACTAGTGCTCATAGCACTATTTTCTAGCTGAAACGTTCAGAAATACTCGCCAGGTTTGTAACACAAATAGGAATTTGTGTGGGCGCCATTCTCGAATGAATTGGCGCCTTTTTCACGCGCTCAGCAGTAATCTGTGCTACAACAACAAAAGGTAACCCTCCCCGCTAGGGCCAGCCCTACTTATCACTTCATATGGGCTTTTGTAAACAAAAGTTCTCCCAACTACCGACCCCCCTCTACTTTCGTCACAATGCATCCAAATGAAATGATATTTTGCAGATATAATCAGCTTCATTTGTAGCTTCATTTAAGCACGGCCACGTGTTGTCTAATTGGTTTCCATGGTAACCGTAGCTACAAACTGACTTCAGTGGCCGCCATCTTGGATTTATTCAAGTTTTGATAAAATTAATACTGAAAAAAATAATAACGAGAAAACAGCATTTACCAATTGAAAACTACAAAACACTTAGAACCGGTCTAAAATATTAGTATTTAGTCAGTCTTTAGCAAATAGTTAAAATTTTGGAGTCAACACACAACTTGCGTGACCTATTGTGATAATGCCATCAGTTGTGACGTCATCTAATTATTGTCGAAAGGTGTGTTAACAAACAAAGAACAATTGTAGCAAAGTAGTTTTGCTTGTGATGATTGCCTATAACAAGTTAGTTTTTCCAGCCAAAACTGTTTTGCGTTAAAACAAAATGTAGTGAGTGAAATATCATAAACAGAAACTATATCACATGAGCCAGAACGACCGGCTGTAACTAGTTTTTCGAATCAAACATATTTAGATAGTCACTTACCTATACAATGTTCCATTGACGTCTTTCCATCAGAAAGTGTGATGTTAGGGTAAGGACACGGCACACAAATCTTTTGACCCGACTTTGGCTGATAAGTGTTTTTCTCACAAGGTGTGCAAGGTGTGAGACCTGTGTCTGAGATATTTCCTGGAAGACACGCAACTGAAAGACAAATTGTTTTGTTGTATATGTATGAACAGTTTATTACTTCGGGAAAAAAATCAAATTATAACTTTAACTGAAAAAATACAAACTCTGGTTCAGTTTGTCATTAGGACGTTGCTATGGTATTTTTTGATGTATTAATTATGCATAACAAGACAGTTACTTGCTTCATACACTTTGTTAACAAAAGTACGGAGGTGGAGGGGGAGACGCAACTGCATATCATTAAACCAAATAATGCAACCTGATTGACTGAGCGGCAATTTGATGTTTACTAATTGCTCGTTTCGTTTGGTCTTAAAGAACGTAGAACTCGGATTCAAGTGTAAGCTGAAGATGTTAAGTGATGGTCTTATGAAGATTCAAATGTGATACGGTTATTAAGGATAGTTTGAAACTGTTTTTCTGGTTTCACTGATTTCGTTAGCGTGCTTCATCGTCCTCGTGGCGCTGTTTACCTGAAAAACTCCACATAAAAATAATACTCTGATTGTTAGAATTTTTAAAAATATCGACAGGTTCAGTGTGTAATATTATAATGGGCTTTTTCGGGCTGCCTGAACACGAGCCAGAAAGTGGTAGCGGCCTGTAACTTTGGAACTATTCAACATATTCAAACAAAATTTGGTACATTTAATTTATAGACAATCGCACGACAAATGTTTTGATGTACTTTAATTTATGTGTCCCGATGACGTCCTAATTCCACTAAATGACGTTTTAAACGATTGTTTAAAATGAATGTGAAATGTGAAATTTTAGTTTTAATCAGTTTCAGAATGTTTTCAAAATTCCAAATCATTCCATACAGGAATTGAAAATGCAGTATTCCAACAAAACTTCCTTTAGATGACGGCCGCAAAGTACAAACCGAACGCCCTAAAACATTATACTCCCTGCATCTGATTAGAATACCTGGATAAAATGCATTGATTCTTATATACCGCTTTCAGCAAATATTTGATTTGAAAACAGCTTATAGCAACTGCTGAAATTTATGTGCAATTTGAAAAGCCTATCTTGCAATTCGTTTTAAAGGTGGACGACTTCCCCCCTACTTTTACACAACAAGATTTTTTAGGTTACTCACAACAATACAATAATTGTTTACCTTGACAGTCCTGTACATCCACAGCACCTCTCTGAGGAGTTGTAGTTCCCTCCGGACATTGTTTACAAGTTGTCTGAGCGGATTCGTTCTGGAACTGACCCTCAGGACAGGAGATGCAAGTTTCAAGTCCAGTAGCCGAATAAGACCCGGGTCTGCATGGACCTTGAAATTTAACGAAGGCCATAAATTTTTATTAACAAAAATAGTTTAGAAAACACATTACGTGCGTCAAAAACGTTTTAGATAGTAAAATGCTTTCGAACATGAATGAACTGTTGTGTATCAAACGACTTACTAAGACAGTATGAATCATTCTTCGCTCCAGTCTCGTGTGTTGTTTTATTGAATGGACATTGCGTACATGATAACTGCGCTTCGTCATTGTTAAAATAACCCTTTGGACACGGTCTACAGTCTTCAGGTGTTGGTTGGTCCACTAGATGCTGGATCTGATAGGTTCCAACAGGACAGTCAACTGAAAATGAATTCAAAAATTATGAAGTTTAACCCTAATCAGACTGGGTTTTTTTGTATATCTTCCTGCACGGGACTGGAGGGAGGAGAGGACATTTCATAGACACCCTCAATAGCTCCTGTTCTATTTGAGATATTGCCACAAAATTTGGATGGTGAAAATATTTATTAGCAAGCATCGATATAGTAGGTCCATCTTGTGCTTCGCAATAGAACACATCTTTCAATATTTGTGCAGTTTATTAGCAATTGCACACTACGAAATGTATTTGCACTTTGAAAATCAATCGGTATATCAACAGTAGTGACAAAATAGGCAAATGTTAAATCAACAGTGTCAACATCATGAATACATATATATAGGTATCTTATCTCTATTTAGATTATGAAAAGATCAGCTAACTGATCAGATCAGTAAGGTTACAACAACCTTTTTTTCTCATGTTGTTGCTCTCAATTTTGAGGTATTTACTAAATTAACTGACTTTAAAATACAAATGTCACTATTCAAGAAGTGAGACAGCTCATCTAGCTAAAAACATCTGCAACGAAGGAAGGCAACTTATTTTATCATATACCAGTATGTTAAAGCTTAGTTCTTAAGTGAAGCATTGTTCACACAAAACATGCCTCTAGGCTTGTGTAATTGTTGTTTGGTTTTTCAGCTTTTCTGGTCTCGGATTCCAAATAAACTAGATTTGACATTTATTGTCGATTTGAATATTTGTAATGATGTTTTGCAAAGTCCGTATTCACGTTTCTGTTTCGTAAGGCGATTAACAAGTTATTTAAAATAAAGATTACATTTTCACGTATGAAAAATCTGTGTGCAACCAATCTCTGGAAGTTTAACCAAACAGTCGGAGAACCTGAAAACATTTCGATCTAACAGAGTTGTAAATATTGAATGAGTTCTCGGTTTCATGCGCCGTTTTGGACGAGGTGCAAAGAGACTGGGGCGAGTGCGTTCATTTTTAAAATTTTTCTTTGGCCGACTCTGGCTTATTGCGAGTAAGAATGACATTTTTGGTAGAATTTAACGGAGTTTTCAAACCGATTTATTTTAAAATCATTCAATAGAATTTTTAAAGTATTTTCTAGGGAAAATCATTCACAATCAGTCTTGTTGAGTTTTACAGCTTTTTCTTCTTCTTTTTTTTTAAACTCTAGATTATTATTTATCCACAACACAATGTCTGCGATTGCCAAACGTTTTACAAAGGAATAGTTTCTTTATGATGCAAACAAATCCCAGGAATACACTTATAATTATGTTTAACTATACATTTTTTTTCCTTTAGATTATTCATGAGCGACTACAGATAATTTATTCCCGGACCTTTTTTAGTTTTAAACTTTCAATAAGATAATATAGCTGTCCCCAACCCATTTTTCTCTACAATTAGATAATAATAATAATATATTTAGAATTCTTCCTTGGCTCCAGGTGTGCTTTGCCTCTGATGAATCACATTTGACAGGAAGCTTGGTATCGTTGCACTCCTTTTCATTTTCCAATCCCAGGAGTTATTTACAGTCTTTTTAAAGGTTTTTTCCCTCTTTCTACACTAACATATAAGAAAATTCTTTATTCAATAACTTATCATTAATAATAATAAATTTATCGAAGTTGCTGTTTGTATTGTTTTTAGTTAATTTAACAGTTATCATTAATTTTATAACTTTTATCATTACCACAATCTTAAGCTTATCATTTTCATTCAGTTCTCTTTTTATTTATACTTAATAATCATTAGTTTTATGCAACCATTTAATTTCTACACACACTCACACACAATTTAATTAAACAAAACTTAATTGAAATAAGAGACAGTGCAGAAACACGCACACATAGGGAAACACAATTTAGTCGCATATTATAGAAGTTTTCTACACTTAGATCGAGTTTTTGGCAAGGCCAGATTAGCAGGAGCCAAGGTACCCTAAGTGGTAGATCTATGATCATAAACAATTTAGAAATGATCGCGCTCGCCCCAGGAACCGTAGACTCAACTGTTATTATGATATTCCAATTTAGGCGTTTAAATGACTTGTATGTTGCCTAAGATTGTACTTACTACTCTATACTGATTGAAGTTTATTTAAAAAAAATCAATTAAAGTTCTTATAACATAAACATGCATTATAGACGAAGTACTTTGTGTCCTCCAACGTCCAAAAAGATCGTATCGTAAAAAAATATTCGTCGCCATTTCATTGAAGTAAACTATATTTACTTACCACATTTTATCCCCTCTTTCAAGAACTGGCCAGAATCACAACGAAATTCTACCGTTTTTGCTTCGGTTACCTCAACATCTTCGCTTTCTCCATCGTTCAATTGACGAGAGAAATTTTCCATTGTTTTCTTTACTTCAACAATGTTTGGTAAGCTGTTCTTTAGCCGTTGAGACTCATCTTGTGTTATCTTTTCATTTGGTTCATTCAAAGTAGCTGTAACGAAGAATTCTATAATGAAGGGGAAACCTTCAATATCTCTCTTTCTCCTGTTCCCACTTCCATCCAATATCGTCAAATTCATCTTTCCGCATCTTACAATAACATTTTCTACTTTACAGAGTTTGTTTCCAGTGCAGCCTCCTCCAAACTTTCCATATATACTTTCACTGAATATTGCAATAAACTTCTTTTTTATTTCGTTTTGCACAGTTTCGTTGTTACAATCTCCCTTGAAATATTGCTCGCTTTTAAGACCAAGTCGAACTTTTTTCGGGTTGTAAACCTCTACAAGAAATACGTACCGGTAATTAGTTTTAAAGCACTTAACAAATTTAAGTCAACACTTTCTAACGGTTTGCTTTTAATTGTCTGTTTGTCTTGCCTTCATTATCACTATCAACATAATCACTATGGTTACCATGATCGCTGTCACCATCATCACCACCAATATCATTATTATTATCATCATCACTATCAATACCATTGCCACTGCCATTACCCTTACCCTTATATACCATTACCATTACCCTAACATACCTGGAACCAGAGTCGAGCGCATGCATTGTTGTTGTTTTGTTGTTTTTGTTTTTGCTGAACACGAGGAGAGCTTTTTTGACGGTCAAGTTTTCATTGAACAGATTGAACTTCTAGTTTGTTATACCGTTTTACACTGGTGGCAGTGATTTCTCAATCGGATGATACGATAAATGGTTCTAGGTCCTCCACAAGGCTTTGCAGTTCAGTGAGTGGACTGAAACTTGTGTTATCAATCTTCGATGGTTCAAAGGACTCCAAGCAATAGTTGCGACAGCTAGAAAAAAAGTCCAAAAAGCTAAAAGCTGGACAGACAAGAATCTCTGCTATTGATGGGAACGGACAGGATGAGTATTTGGCGGAGACAATCGAAGATAGTGTGAAAGATCGGAAGTCGTTTGATCAAAAATAAAATCACTGACGAGTTTGGTAATACACCAATTTATTTCCATTGTATTTGAACAAGCCAATTCTTATTACAGCTAGGATTTCAAATTCGCTTAGTAATCACAATTTTCTTATTTTTAGTTATTACCTTTTATCCACTGTTTACCGAAAGCTAACAAATTCTATATTCGTTAATTTATTAAGATTTGATTTTCAATTTTACAATTTTCAATTTTACAATTTTCAATTTTACAATTTTCCAATTCATCTCTTTATTGTACATTTTTAAAATGTAGACAATTCTTCATTTTCTTTTATTTTTAACCGATTAAAACATCCTTCAATTTTTTAATACTCCAATTCATATCGTAACGGTAATACTAATAATGTTCCTCCTTTAAATTTATTTGAAACCAAATTATTGATAACCGTATATTTTTGTGGCTATTGCCTAGGTAACCAGGCAAGTAGCATCTATATCACCGCTTTGTAAGTGCGTGCGTGCGTAAGTAAGTGTAACTCCAAATCTTCGGTTTGTCTTCGCATTTTGCTAATCGAAAGGTTATCGGTTTTC
>JAOBRF010446058.1:2384-26273 GCA_027575005.1 Sphenopus marsupialis | reverse complement strand
TTCTGTTCTGTTGACAACTTCGTGGATTTCGGCTTCTCCAAAGTAGCACCATTTTGCCAAGTTTGCACAACATAAACTGAAATAAGTTAAAAGCACTCCTTAAGTTGAAGGAGTTGCTTTGACTGCGTTCGCATATAATTTTGTTTTCCAGAAAGGCTTTCGTTTGTTGATATGTAAAAGTCATAAACACAGTTTCAGTGTCGCATACTCAGTAGTTTTGAAGTTATTTCGAAGGATGAAAATATTTCAGTTTGAGTTTGCAATGAAGACTTTTAAAGCTTTAGAGATAACTAACAGTTAAATGTTAAACACAAAACTACAAAATGTGTTTGAGTTTAGGTCTTCCTTTTATAATCAGTTTTTATCACTATATCGGATGGAAATCATGTTTCCAAGAAACCATGACAACGCCCAAATTGAGATCAATCATCCAGCAATTGAGTTGGTATAGAACCATGCATAGTTCCGATAAAGATGACGGTACGACATGATAATCAAAGCAAGCATAAATCAAAATAAAAAATGTTATCGAACCAGAATTTAGTCAACTGGTCAACAAATCTACACATTGTCTGATGAACCGGATTCATTCATTCAGTGAGATTAATTTCTATAAACCGTTAAACTTATCCTGAATGTCAGCGAGAGTTAAATCTACACATAGTATTGATTGAAAATTATTGTTAACCTGCTCGAGTTCTTAATGTTACACTGTTATGTCGACTCCTGTGCGACTAGGAATTTGCCAAGTTTTTTGTTAGATAGAGCCATCAAAAAAACTTCAGCTTCGATAAAATAATGGCCACAACGAGTGAAATTCTATGACGAGACTTTATCGATTGTTTATGTGGCTCCCGATTGTTCTAACGAATATAAAACGAAAGCATTTACAATGATGACTGATCGTTATCTCGTTTATATGCGCACTTGTCAAATTCGACGACCTGCGCAGAGAGACGAAAATAAAATCCCCGATACGGAGAAGGACTAGACTTTGTGGAGAAGATTTTGACACGCGAAGTTTCGTGGTAGCATCTCTCAAACGGAAGAAAGGTAAGACAGCTTGCAGGTCGCAACATAATTCAATCTCTGTGCGTATACTTTACAAAACGCTAAAGAAATCGATACTGATGCTTATATGATAACCTAAAACTAAGTTTAGTTTTCCAACGAGTTTGTAAATGACTAAAGAATCTTCCCAGAGAAACTTCTGAGATACCTAATCAAGTCAGTTAGGAGAAGAACAAGATGGGTAGCTGTTCTGAAAGGATCGCTCCGAATATATATTCTCCATAAGAGAAAAACGTTTTTTTCATTGTTTAGTCCCCCACTTTAGAGCGTTAATGCCTCATGTGTTGTAAGTGATTTGTTAGTTAGTACATAAAGATCTCTACAACATCAGAATCTTGGTATCAACATAGGCGAAATGTATACACACTAGTGGAGATAATGCCACTGATGTCGATTTCAATCTGATAGCAGCAATTTGATCCCCAACGGCCACAAAGTTCAAGCTAATAGTCCACAGAAACTGAAAGTAAAATTTTGCCTTTGGAGGAGAGGAATTCTACCCCAACCTTTCGTCATGTGATTTGTACAAGTTGATCCTGCACACTGCGAAGAAATATGAAGTTTGTACTCCTTTGACACCAATGAGCAATACGATCGAAGCAACTGAACTTTTCTAATATTCGTTTCGCTCTAAAACGTTTAAGATCTCCAGATGACTTTACTACTTGCAAAGATTCGTCGTTATAAAATCCATTTTTGTTTCTTTTTATGTTGTTTTAGGAACTGTAGCGAATTGCCGTTCGCAATCCTTTTTAAAAATATTACGTGCTGGTCAGCGCAGTCTCTTGCTCGGCACGTATTTATTGCGATTCCACTTTGCCTTTTTTCTTCACACTGACTATCACGTCAAAATTCCCAACAGGCAATAGAAGAGTCGGAAGTCGCTATGCAGCACGCAGATTAAATAAAAATAAACTGAGAGACTCGAAGCAAATTTTGGTCGCAAAAGTACAATTGCAGCAGACTTTCTTAATCATATCAAAGACTTGTTTTCAATCTTGCAACTTGAAAGATTAGATCAAAAATATTCAAAGCATCAACTTTACAAATCAACGTTAACTGAATGAGACACCAACTTGTATCACTGCAAAGAAATCATTTTAACTGCGACATGAAATATTGCTTGGGTTACCCCTTCGCAATTTTGTTACATAAGCTCTATTTTAAGTCGTTCTGTTTTAAGAGGTTTCGAACGCATTTTTTGATAAGCGCTTGGTTTGCATAACGTTTAGTACAACTCATAGATTTGTTTCGTACATAAGTTATCTTGGCTTCTAAATTGTCCATTATCGCCATCCTGGTCACGATTCATTCATTGACCATCGTTGTGGTCACTTGCTTTGAAACTTTCATATCAGCATAACTTGAAATATCTGGTGTATGATAAAATGGATAACAGCAAAATTCAAAATTGACAACAACTGCAAGCGCGTCATAAAATTCGAGACGATACAAGAACGGTACATTGATTTGCGAACTAAAAAAGCACCAATTTTTCCTTTGGACAAGTTTAAAGTTTCGTTGCTTTCTTTCCTCTTTATTTTTTTTTCTTGATATCACTATGTTTTCTCGATATAAATAGATACGTCTTGAGAAATTTTACTGAATTTTGATCTGCGATATTCAATCCTCGACAGCTGTGCCAAACGCCAATGTGGGTGCGGTTGTTGTTTTGTCTCGGCAAAAGACAAGTTTGGTTTCGCAAGAGACAGATACATGTAAAGCTGCACATTTATCAATATATTTTACTTACAAATCGACTTTCTGTTATCCAGAGCTCTTATTATCGAAAAGATAGAAAAATTAAATTACAGAAAGATTTTCTTGATGGATAATTACATAGTTTTTATCGATGGAATGTTTGCGCTGTTTGATCCGAGCTCTCTCAAAATATTAGGCCCTGTCAATTGAAAAATCAATGCAAAACAAGATTTATTAAATGTTTCTAAAATTCACTAATGCACTTTCACTACAGCCAACCAAATTTTTAGGGTGTAAAATCTAAGTTAATTCTTGAAATAAAGAATCTGGACAAGAGGCGTTATTAGATTTAGCGGTTTTCGAATCGGTAGATTATTGATCTTGAGATAATGCTGACCGGCTGTCTTCCAAAATATTTTTTCCCTACCTTTCAAACACCTATTTTCATTTTTTGCAGTCATTTAAAACTCTCTTCTCTACTCAAGAAATTTAATATATTTTCAGCCAAGTAACTGACATCTATATTTCAATCTGCTTCATCAAAATAGTTTGCCTACGCTAAATAAAAATTAAACAACAATTATGGTTTTAGCTTAATAAAATATGCGCAACATTGAACGAAACGCTAAAATGAATTTATTGGATAAGATGTTTTAAACAGTTTTTTTACTTCCAATGTATTTTTTGGCTAGTAAAGGGTTTTTAGTGCGTTTTATTCGGTTCTGTTGATTTGAAAAGTTGTATACAAACTACTTGAGAGCCACTTTCTTAATTCGGCAAGCACAGGGCGCAAAAAATATAGATACCAGAATAGATAATCTTAATGCTGTTCCACTCTATGAGGAAATTTTTGTCCGGATGAAATGATATATAAATATACTTTTATGAACCAATCTTAGAAAGCCAACAAGAAGCGGAAAAAAATGCAAAAATAAAACAAAAACAGGAAATTCGTGATATTACTTTCTTTTAAACCACATTTCATTTGAAATTGAAAGGGCTAAGATAGAGATAAGACTGATGTACTGATATCGCAAAATTGGACAAGCACTCATACTCCGCGAACAAGACTTCACTGCCGGAAGTAAGTTCACGCTGAGCTTATTGTTTGACAAAATCTTAAAAATGGAGCAAATATCAGATATCAGATGCAAAATCAAACTTTTCTCAGTTCTTTCAACTGACAATCTTTTTGCAAATGATCTTATCGGTTTCATGTGAACTCAACGAATGCTCTTTTCAGTAAAACATGTTTACACGGAAAATAAATTTTAGCTCTATTATTTTGTATTTTGTACTTTTATGAACCTTTTTTAAACACAAACTTTTTTAAAATTTAAATCGCCTCGCTTGATGGACACTCTAAAGACAAAGATGAAATTTAAATCAAAAGGGAAAATGTCCCCTTTTTTCTTTTACTGTGTTTACTTATGCCTAGTCTTCAAAAATACAAATATGTTTAGAGACGAACTAAATGCCATGGTCAAAATAAACAAATTATGAACTAGGTCTTGTATTGTCATCTGTTTTCCCCAGCAAGCCAAACGCCCAAATGCGGACTCTGCCCGCTAAGCACAAAAATATCAATTGGACATTTTGGCAAAGAGTTTTTGTTAATGCCTTTTTGTATTAAAAGCTAGAATGAATGTTTCACAGCGGGGTGAAACGAACCTAACATTTGGTTTAGTTATTAGGAGCCGAGAAGTATATAAACTGAATTAAACAACCACCGTTGTCTTACGATTGCATTTTTTGTGGCAATTTTTTACTTATTTGCAGCTGCAAATTTTCATTTTTTCCAAAGGGATTGTGCGTGCGTCAGAGCGATGTTTGTTAAAACGTCGAAATGTAGTTAACATAATTTTCCTGTCGGTTTGCCACCTATGAAAACACTACAAATTGGAAATGGTTTCGAGATAACTTGACTTGCTTTTTAAGCTAGCAGAGGTGGCCTTTATTGCAAAATTAGTTACTATTCGCTTACATGCTATGTGTGTCAAAAATCAAGGAAAATGAAAAAAAAAATGATTCGGATTTTAATTTCACTTTGAGTCCGCGCGTCGTTGTTTTAAAAAACAATGGTACATCTTCCTCAAACATCTCTGATAAAAATTTAACTTTATCACTTTGGGATTTTTATATTCTTTTGTGCTTTATCAGCAAAGAAAAAGATTGAAAAGAAGTTGTGCGAACTACAACCAATTCTATTTTATGACTAGTTCGAAAAACGCTGCATCCAATATTTATTTTCTTCTTTTTCAAACAGTACATGTTTTAATTGAATAAAACGGTTTCTCCGGTTGAATTAAATTATTAGAGGAAATTTTTTTAAAAGATGGTAAAAAATTCGATCTAATTTTGTTTAAGAGAAATAACCTACGCCAAAAGCATCCAAAGTGTTTTCCTACTAAACCCACGAGGCACAGTGGAGAAACGAACCTGTGATTTTCAAATCGACTTGCGTTAACTTCGTAAATGAAACGTCTTTTAGTCTCATGTTTTACTTTTAGCCAGTTTCAATGGGCTGATGATAGAAAACTTGGCACAATAGTATAAAAATAAATTTCAATTAGTATAAAAGAATCGAGCGAATATAAAAGGTTTTTTTGGAAGTCAGTTCCAGTAGTAGCAAGAAAGAGCAACTGAGTAACTCTGCTGGCAGTGTGGCCCATGTAAACTTCAGCGAAAGAGAAAAACTTAATTAAAGTGGCAGGAAATTCTGTAAACAATGGATGTAAAGATAAGCAAACAACTTGGAATAAAAGCTTGAGTTGCGTGAGGCGGTAGGAGTTTGAAAACAGAGTAATACTCTACAAGCTTTAATTAGCTTTCTGAACAGAAAATAAAGTGACTTCGAATCAAATTTCAACAACTTCTTGTTCAGTTGTTGTAAGCAGATGCCCTATATTTTAAAACTTTGTTGATCAAAGTATACGGAAAAGAGGAGCTTTAGTAAAATGACTTCTCCTAGCATGAAACAATACCTGAAAAAACTATATCCACATACACAATCTTTATTCGACCGCTTCCTTTCCGGCTTTTTTCCTGCCTCGATAAGATTTTTTTGTTACTCTCTTGTGGCTGTACGCCTACCGCGCTTAATTCTTGATCAGTTGAAAGCACGTAATAGGCACTTTCACCCGGGATTTAATTCGAACTGTATGATTGAAAGGTAAAGCCTTTTCTATGAATTGTCCTTGAAATGCCTTATGGCCGTTTGAATAAGACAAATACTGCAGCACTTCTGTCACCCATCTGCACCGATAAACTGATCACGTGTTTCGTTTATGGATCTCTCGCACGTATTAGTAAATCGCCACACTAAACCAGTTCATTTCAAATTAGTTATTTCACATTGTAAATAACGGCCAACTGAATTAATTGATTTTAATGAATGAATCCTTAATTTAACGCGCTCTAGTGAAAAGAAAAAATTCACTTCAGTTTTGCTTGTCTTCAGGAAAGGAACAAAATCGAATAGAAAAGATTTTCTAAACAGTGGTGAGTACAAACCGTTTTATTTAGTCTAGTATTTATGTAGGAAAATTAAGTGAAAGCTGGTTTAAATGTAATCAAGATAAATGACAAAGTCTCTTATCTTATTTAACGCTAGAAAGTACGGGGTTTTTTGCTTCACTTGTAAAATAGATTCTTGTCTGAAAAAATTCCGATTTGATTTTAAGAAAACACTGAAAAATCTCGTTAATGACCAATGTTTAACAGTTTCATCTAAGTTGGATCAGATCATCAAAAAAGTTTAATCTTTCTCTTGCTATGATTCAATTTTTGTTGTTGTGAAACTTTAAACCCAAAATATCTCGTCTAACATCTTAAGATAAACCTTGGTTATTTTGCAGCCTTCTCTCATTTAACCATTTTATATATATTATATATATATATATGTTATACTAACTGTATAGATAAACTGTGCCTTTCGAACGCTTGAGTACGAATAGCAAGTCGCAACGACATTTAAACTAGAATATCTTTTAACATGAATTTCAAATTCTTTTCTCTTCTTTTTCTCCTCATATGAAAAATCGAAAAGAAAACCAAAAAGTAATATTGATAATCTCTTCATCACACCTTGAGTAAAGATAACTTCTTCGCACGCGCGGGCTAGTCCCGGCGATCAAAATAAACATGCGTTATCTCGGATATATTTCATCATCGCATTTCTGGAGAAAGAAAACTGGCGTCATTGAATTAAGCCCGTATCAACCTCAAGAAACACTGATTGCAAACACTCGATATTAGCTAAATTAATCTTTAAAAAACTGAAAGATTATTCGAAAATAAGAATATGCTGAGCGATAATCGCGAGTTTGAACGTTTTAGAATAAAAATTTGTGAACTTTTTATTTTAAAGTACAACTACAAGGTAAGTTCCTTTGGCAATCAGCTAAGGCTCTGGGAAAGATGAAAGGAGATTTCGCCACATGGAGCTGTGAACATATTAAAGATCTATTTGACTACATTTTTGCCTAATGCACCTCGTATTATCACATATGTCACAAATTGACCCTAAACGCGACCATTCAATAAAGGTAAAACATTAAGACTTATTCAGATTTCACGAAGAAGCCGATCGCGCGTCCTGTTTGTCAAATGTTTATTCGTGTTACTGTACAGAACATAGTTAGTTGGCCTGCGTCAGTGCGACCTAGTGAACACAAATAGGAAACCGCACCTCAAAGCAAAATTAACCACCATGAAAAAATAGTCCTTTCAATACTATTTATAAAAGACTGGACGGCGTCGTTCATCTTTGGTAGAGCAGAAAGAAATCTAAACAATTTCCAATAAATTCCATATCAATGTCAGAAGCTTTCGGCTTCTTATTACTGTGAACCCTTCATTAATATTCGCGTAAAGGAAACTCTCGAGTCGTGTAGTCACCCAGATGGTACAAGGATGGCCTCGTTAGATTGCATAAACAAAGTGTTTACAAACTTGGAATTATCTTATTAATTCGGTATTATGTAGTTCCCATAGTAGAATTCTCTCGATGGTGTTTTATATTCTACCCAAAAAGAAAGTTTGCATACACAGTTCCCGAAGACAGGCTTCTAAAGAGGGCAGATGGAAAATGTTTGCTCAGAACAAAACGATGAGTTTTTAATCAGTTTATTCGGTGTGTACATTTGTTCTTGAATATTTCGAAAAGGGATTAACTCCTCATTTGTAAGATCTTTTTTTTCCAAAACTACCAGAAACAATTTTTCTATTTTGTAACTAAAATATGTCATGATTGAAGAGATTCTACAGTACAATTTTTTAACTACCGCGAAATTACTAATTTGTTTCATCAATTTTTCTAAATATAGAATGACGCAAAAGAAAAAGAATATCATTTGATGTCACAAAAGTGACTTTTCGGCAACTACTGCTTGATTAGGAAGCTAATTTGACAGTCGTCTAGAAACGAGAACAACTTGCTGTGTATTAGTTGATTTTGACGCACAAATTACTCCAGAAAACAGATATCAAATCACTAAACGTGTTTGATAATTATTTTTGCAATGCTCAATGTCCTTAAAAAATTATTTTGCTTCGTTTCCAAATCTTATTAACTGAAAGAGGCAGGAAGTTTAAATCAGGAAGAAATTTACCAAAATTCGGACATGAGGCACTCCTTGAAAGAATACTTTCATAGTTAGTGGTTTGCAACTTGACAATATAATCATAAAGTTGGTTTCCGCAGATTTTGTATTCTGATTCACCTACCAAACCCCAGATCTTGTGTCAACACAACCAAGACCAATTTCCGTTTGTAATCGGGTCAAGAGTTGGGCAAATTTCTTTTTACGTTTAAA
Organism: Sphenopus marsupialis; assembly: GCA_027575005.1. Taxonomy (NCBI): domain Eukaryota; kingdom Metazoa; phylum Cnidaria; class Anthozoa; order Zoantharia; family Sphenopidae; genus Sphenopus; species Sphenopus marsupialis. The sequence goes on along the minus strand of JAOBRF010446058.1, from coordinate 17,685 downwards.
TGCAGAACATAGCGTGAAAATCAATTGAGAAACAACCAAGCTTGCAGTCTTTGTTCGGCATTAAAATTACAAGGCTGTTGAAGCCGGCGCAGTGTCCATTGGCGGCAAATGGATTCAATCAACATACCGTTCGAAGCTCAATATGGTAGTGTGGCGCCAGCTAAACTGCGCACAAACCTCTTCTCCTACCATCGCATTTTCAGTTTTAATGTAATTGAACACTTTGCGAAAAGATCAAAGTTTAAATCTCTGAACTTTTTTATATCCAAAAAGTAGAGTATGAAAACGAATGCATAAAAAATTGTCCGTGTGTTCAAAATATCGAATACATCTTGCGTGTGTCGTGGTCGGCATTGCAAAAGCATGTGGAGTTTAGACAAAGCACTGGACCCGGCGTCATAACGGCGCCTCATCAAGAAAACCTTATAAATAGCATGTAACATTAGCTCCCACCTCAAAACGGAACACTCGAACGAAAAAGTTACTTCTTCGGATTGTCTGTCTAACGCTAGCGTATATCTGTTGTAAGGTGAGTACATTTTTAGCGCCTTTGGAAAATATTAATGGGATTAAGGCAAAAACTACGGGGATGCTTCTTCAACTTTTACTGATCAAACCTACCTAGTGACAACGAGCTCTTCGATCAACTTATATATTGCACTGATATAGAATACCCGGCTTGCCCTTGAAGTAAACAAAGCTATAACATCAACTCCGTCCATTAATTTACACTGGTTACTTTCCACAGCGCTGAAAGATGCGTTTTAACGTGTTTAATCATAAGAGATCAGCGAAAATTGGAGTAGCTGAGTCCTCTCACCAGGACGTTGATGAGTTTATCTCGATAGGTTAGAAGTCCCTTCAAGAAACAACAACTTGAATTTGTAAATACCAATACATCACTAAAGGAGAATATTAAATGTGCCTGCATTTTGATTAAGTGTCTGTGATAAAGCAATATCGACTACGTCTTCATTTCTCGCTTGATTTTATATGATTGATGAAGATCTTGGCACAAAGACGCTGACTAGGTTGGCGACTAGAACTAATGTAGTGGGTAATCCAGATTTCAACGGTGATAAATTGTGTGTTGAGTTTTTGTCACTCTCACTACTAACAAACAGCTGCGTGAATCTTCTAAAAGGCCTATTATGAAATCATTAGTTCTGGGTTACTTTGATGGAAGTTCATCATTTATGCATAGATTATCACACTTCGTGGACAAAGGCTCTAGCTTTAAAATTATACTGATTTTCATTACTAGCAGAAATTCGTGACTTAGTATTGTTACTTAACACTAAGATGGCCCAGTTAAATATTCCGAAAAAATAACTTGCCATTTACTATTTCATTATGTTTGACTTTATAAAAAATCTCATTTTTATTTTATCAAAGATCAGAAGAACAAGACTGCGTGTTGATGGTTTCATTGCATTACTTCACCGATTAGTTTTTCTCTTTCGTTGGTGTAAAGTTTATAAGTGCAAATGATAGCAAGATAGCTTCTTGTTTGAGAAACCAAACCAGGAATACTGCTTACTGAAATCCACCAAATACTGCGCGCCATCTGACAGAACTCATATGTCTTCATGAAAATTATAAAAGTGGGTTTACTAGATTCAATTATGTCAAAATTGGGCTGAAAAACCGCAGTTATCAAAAATTAATGTTCCGCTAAAACCTTTCAATCAGTTGAACAATGCTCGTCAGATTATCAAAGAGAGATGCAAACACAGTTCGCCTTCACACCTCGCCAAATCAATGGGGGAGGGCAACGTTCGTACTTGCAACAATCATATCAGTGCTAGATTTGTTCAAATATTGAGAAACATTTGTCCTTGTTCGATTTGAGCAAACACTCATTATCATCTCATCAGAAAACTGTTGCGTTCCCACACAGCGAAGAAAACTTCGCGACAATACCGCATTAATTATTAAGCTTTCAATTTAGAGATAAATTCTGGGGTTGCAAACCAACACATCGTGTTATCCACCAGGCCTGTTCCCACTAAACACGGACGTGAGAAGGTAGCGAGCAGGTAAGATGTTAACTCTGCTTCATGAAAAGGTCGGCCTTCTCAGGTCACGGCTCGCGTAGGTTCACAACCTATCAACTCGTATCAAACGTAGATCCAAAAATGTGATAATTATACAATTATCGATTTTAGATAGAATGATTGATAAGTCGTGCGAACTCCTCGCCACTTGGTCTGTGCTGTTAGGTGGGCCGAGAAGCGTGTCGAGTTTGGAAATCTAAAGGCATTTCCGGTATCTCTGCCTGATCCGATTTTAGACTTAGTGTCCCACAAAAAGACTTTCCTTGCGAGATCGCTTCTCCAATCTTTGTTTTGCGTTCTTATCAAAAAGTAAACAAATGAGAAGTGGAAGAATTGACGAAAGGTAAAAACAGTACTCTTTATTTTCATTTACTGGCCTGTTATCAAAGACACCGACGATAGACTGTACGTCGCCTCGCTGACCTTCTAAGCATTTTCCCATTAAACAAAAATGTGTTTCTTTGCAGTTAGTCGGGTAGAAGTGGTAACAAATTACATGTTGCAATGAATCGGCTTTACTAACAATCGTCATAACTTTTGTAATAAACCTTTGAAATGTTTGTAAAAAGATAGAAAAACAGGCCTCTTTTTGTTCTCTTAACCCCTATGTCCAATGCAAAGATGAGCACGCGGATTGAATTAACAGCCTTTAACCATGACGATTAAAAACAAAAGACAAAGTGTTTTCAAGAAGAGTTACACAAATATAGGCAAGAATAATAGTTTATGAATCCAGTCCGTTTTTGGGCCTCGAGAAAAAAGCGCCATTCTTTGTGTCCACTTGACTTCATGCAGCCACGTCAGCGTTTTCTGATAGCGAAAAATTGCCTGTTCAAAAATAGAGCTAATAAGCGTCGAGTCGTTGATAAACACACTGTTGATTTAGGGTGCCCTCGCTCAGTTTCATACACGATTCACATATTCTATAATTACTGGGATTTAAAGAACAATAAACAACAAAACCTAATTTGAAAGATGACAAGTGACTCCAGGTTTTGTATCTGCCTCCTCAACGAATGGTTCTTTGTTTCCTGGCTTTTTTGAGTGATCAAGGTTGACTGCTCAGGCCTGACAAGTCAGTTCAAGTTTTCGTGCACCCTGCCCATATAGCAGCCGTGCTGCAGTAGACTTATATAATTAACTTGTGTTCGGTTCTGCGCTCGACGGGGAAATTGTGGATTGAAAACTCTGGCCTCTATCTAACAATCTCTGAATAACAGCAAGCAAACAGAAGAACGCCTCTTAAAAGAGTTACCTGCTCAACGGGTTTCATTCACGGTGCAAGGTAAACTTAGTTTAGTCACGAAATGGACAGAATAACTTAATCGAGAAACGTCATAGGAACTTGACGGTCTGCAATTGAGATTTGCTTCTTGTTTGTGTTCGTGCACTCGCATGCTTTTTTCTGCAGTCGCTCAGTAAAACTGAAAATTTTCAAATCGAAAACGTTAATACAAAGCAGATGAAAAACTAAAGTCTTGGCCAGTGAATGACGCGCGAAGCTCTTGTTTTCTCTCATCTGAAAGTTTTAACAACGGAAAGTAGATAGTACAGCCTTTGCTTCAATTTTGTTTATCGCAAGATATCGAGAACTTTATCAGTCAAAAACTTGTAGTTTACATGCGTCAATGAGCTGTGAATAATAAACTTTGAGAACGGTAAAATTGGCTACACAGATAAGGCGGTTTGGTCACAGTTACAAGTCACTGTCGAAGACTGGCCGTGAGCGAGAAACCTTGTTTAATTACATGGAGAAAAGATCTTGCTAGAAATTTTTAAGTGTTTCTTTTGCTTTTTTCTTCTTTCTTCTTTTTATTAAGGCGGTTCGTAATTATTGATTCGTCTGATAATCAGCTCCCGAGAGAATGAAAAGCCAATATAGGCTATCTCTGCGAGTCACGCGTCTCTAGATATCTCACAAATAGTAAATCTACACAAATGATTGTCTTCATTGTTATGCTAATAGAGACATCTTAAAAGAACGTTTTGTGCCTTCCAGTTGTTTTAAAAGCTTGCATTATTTTCAAATTTGATTATAAACACTGTCAGTTCTGGCAACTATTTTGAAATTGGCCCGAAATTTGTTCTTCCTTAAATAATAACTACCCAACAGTGAGCAAATACTAAAACAGATACGGCCACCCATATACTATCATATACTGATTTGTTTAAATTGAGTCTTTGTATCCAGAAAAGATAAGGTTACCTAACAAAATGTAGATAAAAATAGACAAGAAATTGTTCGTTTCCTTGTATCAAAAGTTTCCTGGTTTTTAAAACACATAATTCTTTATAAATTGTCAAACCACAAGTCTATTTTAAAACACTTGATAAAATGCAGCTCATGAAAAGCTGATCTGCTTTCCTCACTGTTAGGTTATGGCATCTCTCATTTAGATTTTTTCTTGTAGACAGCTCCTTAATTCGCTTTCTAAATGAAATTCATAACTGACAATACTGACAATTTTAAACAGAGCTTTTCTGTTGAACTTCCGCCCACATTGTGTTTATGTTCAGCCCTTCCTAAACTGGAATCTGTGTGTAGTTCTGATCGTACAACTTCCAAATATTTTAAGTTTTTGCCATGGAATTGGTAGTTATTATTATTCGCCGTGGAGATTCTATTTGTACTACAAATTATGTGTTTGCGTTATTACAATCTAGCTTTACAATAGAACATGGAAGCAGATGGTAGAATAGTGAAGTGCGCCGTGATTTATATGAACTCGACTGTGTTCTCGATTATCGGAATGGATTTTTTTTATGTTGATAAAAACCCTAAACGTCCACATTTTATATTTACCTTAAAATTTTGAACTTGGTTTCCTTTCTCATGTGTTGCGGTTTTGTGGACGCTTAAGTTCTGTCAGCGAAAACTGCAGGAGAATGATTGAGGGCTGTTTTGCATCAGAATGAAGATTCTAACTTGCCTTACCCTTCAACGATAAAATTAGCACACTTTGTGGTACAGTTCTCTACCTACCGCGATGATTAGCTCTCTGCTTGAAAATATGTTCTTCCTGAGGGGAAAGTTTCGACTCAATTGCTTCTAAACATCAAAATAATGAGATTTAACATTTTTAGTTTGCTTGGGTTTTTTTTCCTTCTTTACTCAAGAGTAATATCTTCAAAAGTTTTCAAAATCATTTTCGCAATGTGTGAAGCCCCAGCAAAAAATTAAGTCTCTGTCCATCGCCTATCACCACTGAATAACTTATTGTCTGGACCTACATCGGCCCATGTGAGTTTCCTGGCCAGCCTAATCAAGTTAAAGAAATGGAGGTATATAGAAATTGATTCCAGGAAGTTTTGACTCGCCAATGTATGTATAAACCAACACAAGCACTTCTCTCTCTGCATGTAATCCTATTTTATCAGCAAGACCCCTTTATCGGTGTATCTGCGCCAACAGCAAAGTTAAACTTTGATCCGCGTTAAAGCTTGCAGAAAATTAAGACGATATATATGATTATGATAAAGATTTGCACTTCAAACATTTCACCCGTACAATATGTGTTCAAGATAGGACGCTATCAGATGAAAATTAGATGGTTTCCTGTCGAATACATTTCAAATTATCACTTTCCTTCAATAGGTTTAATACAAACATTTTTTTTTCTGCGATACCGAAACTGTGTAATTTCTCAGTTTGGGGGCGGTGATAATTTTTTATCAAGTCTTTTCCGGAGATTTCGTTTCTCAAAACAAGTCAAAAATTGTAATAAACATACTGTCTGTTTGAAAATCAGAAAAGCCATCACCCATCTAGTGATTACAAGTTAGATTTCATCACCAGAACAGTTATATGTACACAACCCAAAAAGAAGAGTATCTTACTGATAACCCCTTCCTCTTGAAGTTATCTCTAGGAAGGCTTTGCGTATGTATACGTGTTTAAGAACTTAGACTTGTTGTCCATGTGTAACAAAAGATATTGTTAGTTTATATGCTCAGTTGCTCGAACCGAACACTTTGACCGTTTCGGAGTAGCTGGCACAATTCAAATTGAACCAAGTCAGCAGAAAACTCGGTGAAGAAAAAAAATACGATCTCTCCAAAATGGCATCTTTTCTTCAAAGCCACTCAAGAACATGCATTATGGGAAATCTTTGCCCTCTGGTTTACCTCAAGGAAAATTCACTCGACTTGAGACCAATACCCGGTAAATACTTTATTAGTCTTTTTCTGTTTCTTTTTCTAGGTGGTGGAAATGGAATTGGAAACGATAATTGTTGGTTCGAAAATGAGACGCGCAATTTTAGGAACATATTAGAAAACCTCTTTCCAACCGAGTCTTGATAAGAATATTTTAAAAACAAAAATAGCGAACGGACATGACTCGGTAACTAAATTAAAATCTAAGGCAGTAATTGTACACATTGCTCTAAACATACGGGCTGTAATGACGATGGCATTTAATTAATTGTCAAAATTGCGAAACTCCGATAAAAATACGTCGTGAAAGGTGGTGCATCAATTTTTTATGAGAGCTAATTCTAGTCAACTAAGTAATAAAGATTCCGTAATCCAAAATGACGAAGAAAAAGTTCGTCAAGTTGTTGCTGAACGAGTTTTATTGAATAATGGACAATTTAAAACTTTTTAGTTTTGTCCTAAAAGCCTATTTTATTTTAAATGTCTGCTTATAGGGGATATAAAGCAGTGCCGTGACTCGCAGATATTATTTGCCAAAACAGAGTCGCCTTGCTTGTTAAATTTTAAACGATTTCACCCAATTGATAGCAAAATTTTCATTTCGTTTTATTGAACGAATTACGTTATTTTGGTGTTTTCAAAAAGGCTTACATTTTAAAAATTCATATTCCTAATGGACAAATAATCGAATCATTGATAAAGGTGCATGGCCCAATAAATGCTGCAACTTTCGAGAAGCGTTATAAAAGAAATAAACTTTCTCACAGGTGTTCTTCTTGCCAAGCTAACGCAAACTCGGCGACATCGTTTCGTGCCAACTGCATGAAGGGTAATAATTCCTGTGTTTTAAAATAAACAGCACTTTTTTCCCACAATTTCCCCAGGAGGTATACAAAGCTTTAAAATAACTGTGCCATAAATGTGTTTACATACCAACAGCACCTTTTCCTTTTTGTAACAGAACGGAAAAATATTTCGAATATTTCTAATGACAGTTTATGAGAAGTGTTTGCTTTTTCATGATTATCGTCATTCTCGTGTTCTTGTGTAAATTACACCTTCTCTTATCAAATCTTCGCATTTAGTACCATCTTTTGTAATCGCCGTGATTATTGCGATTGTGTCTATTGCTTGTTTACGAAATTATCTTCATAGGAACTACGAAGCGTAAATATTTTCTTTACATAAATCAGCTTTTGCTCGTAGGAAACGAAAGAAAAGAAGATTTTTTAAAATCCGTACAAAAATGTTTCCCCTTCTTGAAAAAAGAATGTACTGAAGCCGATTGATACAAGAATCTTTCAATCTAGTTTAAACAGGTTGTCATGCCCGCGTCTCCCAGTCTACGCGGAAATATGCAAAGGTAGCGGTGGGTTTTGTTGGGAGTTCAAGATGACAGTTTACCTTCGTATCACTGACCAATTAAGGTGTCATTCTCTTCATACCAGTAAAAAAGGTCATTCTCTTTTGTTGTATAGGAGTAAACTCCTACCTCTCCGACACGAACAAGTTCAAGTCTTAAGAAAACTTTTGAACTAAAGTAAATGTTTACTTGTTTGTTTTAAGCAAAATTCTCTGTACCTCAGCAAACAGAAAGACGATAAGACTGCTAAGATTAAAGCAATAAAATACTTTCTAACTAACCCAATTTTTTATCGTTGAAGATAGGTCGGTCACGTATCACCTGTTATGACAATGCGTGAGGCTTTTTATCCAATCACAAGGCAATCTTGAATAATTAGCAATGCCATTTAAGTGTTTGTGTTGCTTTGTTCTCTTTTAATGCAGATGTGTCTTTCATTTTATTTTAACTCCGTTCTAATAACTTTTCATTCCGTGAGCCGTTATTGGATATTGATCTGCTCTCATGCCTTTGTTTTGATATAGAATATTCCGCATAATCTGACGATAGTAAATAAAGTTTAATGTCATCGGTTTCAAAAAAAAGTGGATCGCTACTTTTCATGTTGTTTTATCAGTAAGAAAGGCCGCGACGATTACAAATGCAAACAGCTTGGCTCAGAAACTGATTGAATGATAAGTTATGGTTGATCGAGATGTAATATCGTGCACATGCTATTTGTCCCTGCGTAAAGAGCGTAAAGAGAAGAAAATAAAACTTTGTTCTAAAAAAGGCGCTTCGGGCTACATCACAAGAACAACTCAACAATGTGAGAGACAATGAACCACCCAAGATCACCATAAATAAACAACATTTTAGGATCCGTTTATAATTTTTTTATTTTCGGTGTTTTACCAGTGTATTAAACAGCTCAGAGAATAAACTTGTGTTTCACTAATTTTCTCTTATGAAAAGTGTACAAGAAACCCAACTGCTTGATTGGCAGGTGATCATAGGGAAAGAATTGATTGTTTAATTTGCTCACCAGTGAAGCAATGAAAGGAAAGACAAAGCGAGTGAACGTCAGTTTAGACAAAAGCTGAAACAATTTGATTGGTTGTTGACTTGACCTGTCGAGCATCTTGTGTCTCCAGCGGCTGACTGGCGCCGAAATGGTGGGAACGTTTAATAAGTTTGGCCTGGTTTGCAACTACAATCTTTCAGAAACTGCCTGAGTTAAACCAGACATCACAGACGCCAACAGACCGTTTATTCGAAAGACATCTTTCAAAGGTGTTAGCGAAACAACTAGAATATTTTCGTAGCGCCTTTCAGAGGTGATTGCAAGTTCCAACTTTTAAATTTTTATTTTCTCTCTTCGGCATAGATTTAAGGCAAACTAGTCCAAGTTATGGCATTGATGACTGTATCAAAATCTGGCTGTGCCTTATCAGATATCTTCACACTTATTATTCCTTGTAGCAGCAGCATGTAGACAATTTAATACTCCTCGGTCTCGGAAGCTCTGGAGAATTTCCCTATAAAGACTGAAAGAAAATGTTCATTGCTTGATGTGTGCCATTTACACATCAGTTAATACGACGGAACTAAGTTACGCACGTTGCGATGTGAATGGAACTTCCGTTCATAATGTTCCTTCTAACACTTAAAAAACGTCTTGCGTCTCACATTGCTTTTCCCATTGAAATTATCCTAATTACAATTAAGCGTTTTTCGTATTATTCTCGTCAATTATTGTTACAAGCCGTGTTAGCCGTTAAATAGAGGCTCGTTAGAGATAGTTATTTAAAAACGTTCTTCACTTTGCATCGCAGGCATCCAGTGTGTTTCTATTAGACCTGTTATGGAAACCATGAACTCTGAACATCGTTGGATTCACCCCGTTGCAAATCAACACGAAGGAGTTCAAAGCAGTGAGCGCATCCAGTCTGGTAGCTGCAGCGCACCAGGGATGGGAATTATGGAACCAACGCAATTGCTACCTCCTGATGAAGTAGATGTGTTCTTCCATCATCTCGATGGTTCTGGCAACGCAGGAAATGCTTGGTCTTATCCTGGGGCGCGTGGATATCGTCCATCTATGTGTCAAATGACCCCACACGGACCAACAGCTTTTCAAGATCCACAGAACCAAGGCGCACAACCAGGTAGTTGCAGTAGAGTATTTCTTCCTACAGCGGCTCGAGTACAAACTGGACAGGTTTGCCGACCTCATTTCCACCCGCCGCTGCAGTGGATTGAAAGCAAACCAACACCGGGTTATCCTGGTTGTGCAACAACCAACCCAGCATCTGTTTGGTGCCCAACATTTCAACAAGGCCACAGACCAAGTCCTGTTTCTGTCCCAGCATCTGCTACAAGTAGCGGAGCTGGAGGAGTTCATAGCTCGCCTCACCTCTTTTCCTTTCCGCCAACGCCGCCAAAGGAAAACACGCCAGAAGGAAACAGCGCTGTATCCGATGGCTTCTTTAGCTATGGCAGCAATGATGAGAAACGCTTTAAGTCAGGGATTGGGATGCAGTTCCCAACGCGACCAGATCTGAGGATAGCAGATTCAGCGCTTGCAGGTTATCCTTCTCAAGCTATTCAGCATTATGTTGGGTCTGAGATAAATATGTCTTCTTTCGGTCCCCTGCCCGGGTTACCAGGAATAATGGCTAATAGAAACTTTACGCGAACCAGAACCAAGAGTCGATCAAATTCAGGTTAGTGCAAAAGCAAACAAAGCTAATTGAAGATAAACGGCTTTCCAAAAGGTTTCCTTTATTGAATTAAAACAAATTTCCTCTTGGATTTGGAAACAATCAAGAGACTAAAATGTTTAGTTTATTGTTTGGCTCAAAGCGAGAGAAAAACTTGCCAAATCTGTGTTTTGTTTGTTTCGATAATCCGGTCTGGTTTTGCGTGAGTTTGTAAGGGTTAAAAACACTAAGGGTTTTTTAAACGGTTTAGTAACTATTATCATTAATAGATTTTACTCTGCGACATGTGTTGGCTTGAATAAGGTGAGTCAAAGAAGGATGGCCAATATATTGTTGTAAACATCACATAACTGTGCCAAAGTTAGGAATTTTTACATCCCTGTCAGAAGGAAAAATATCATCCTCTATTTACTATTAGCCACGCCGTTTGCCATCACAATTTTTCCAAATTGTTTCCCTTGTTTTGAGTTTTGTTTGTCTAAATAGAAGGGGACTGTGTTTATTATATCCATTAATGTGTTTTTAACACATCTTCATCTTTTTCAATGGAAACAATACAATTTAGCTTCCCTAAGGCCTCGTAACAAACGACACAAAGACGAGTGGAACACTGAGGTTGAAATTTAAAAAAAAATGTCTCTGAATCTTTAATCTAACTTTTTAGAATTATTTTGTTCACTTTCTGACGCCCTTTCTCTTATCGTTTCTGTATTTTCTTTGTACCCCGTAGCTGATGGACGTGAGTGTATAAATTGTGGAGCAACTTCGACTCCACTTTGGCGGAGAGATGGAAGCGGTCATTATTTATGCAATGCGTGCGGACTTTACCATAAAATGAACGGCTCCAATCGGCCACTTATCAAGCCGAAAAGAAGACTGGTGAGTTCAGCGCTTTTAAAAGATTTTCATTCCACTTAATCTCTCTAGCAGTTTTGTTCCGTCTACCTTTCTTATCGTGTAGTTTGAGGTTAATTTTGTAATTATCACGCGCGAGTTGGTCTCGATGGCAAGATAGCGAGCTATGTACATTGATGACAGTACACTTTGTTAAAATTTCAAGACCTTCTTAATATTAATCAGATGCTAAACTCTGCCTCAACGAGGACCTTGGCAAGGATTAGAACACTGTGTTAATTGAATGGCAAAAGATCCGGAAGACGCTTTGAATAAATCTGTTTCCAAAACATTTATCACTACTTTAACATTATTTATCCAAAGAAGGAAACAATTATTTTAACAACTCCTTTTGGAGTTCAAACCCGAAGGCAAACTTTTCTGGTCCGATGCCGTTCACACGAAATAACAAAGATTTTCTGTGGAGGTTTTGTAAAAAAGTCTTGTATATTTGGATATAAGCCATTAAAACAACCATCTAAAAGAAAAATGCTGTTGTTCGTTATTTCAAATTTCATTTTTTTTAAATGTTCTTTTATTTTATTCTTCGTTCTTTAGTCTGCCGCTCGACGAGCAGGGACGTCTTGTGCCAACTGCCATACAAGCCAAACAACGCTTTGGCGACGAAACGCGAACGGAGATCCCGTTTGCAATGCTTGTGGTCTTTATTGGAAACTACATGCTGTAAGTAAAATAAATTTTGTACGAATCTTTTAAAATTTTCAGCAAAGGAAGTTGAGTAATGAGTTGTGGTAGATTTAGACAAAACAGATAAGATCTATTCCAGATAACACCATCCTAATGTCGGGCTATCAGAATCAAATTTATTTATCGTTAAATGTCTTATACATCGATAAACAAACAAAACCAAAAGCAAAAAAACTAAAAGTTTTTTTTTTCTTTTAGGGACAAAATAGCTTGATTTTGAAAACAACTATGTTTTATTCAAGCGCAACGCAAAACAAAGTGCCCGCAAGAGCTGTTTGCATAAAACATTGAATAAATAATAGGGAAAGATTCGACAACGATAGAAGTTATATTTTCAAACCGGCAGCTGGTTTAGAGTTCCTCTAGATTGAGCTAAAACATATTGTAAAGCAGTTTCAATTAGCCGATCTTACAAGAGTGTAATACAAGCCGTGTTTCCGGATAGTTTGTTTTAAGTAGAAAATTTTAATGTACATTGTTTTTACTCGTTAACTCGACCTAAACTACACAAAATATTTTCTTTCTTAACTTTATAATCACTCGTGACACATATGGCTAAAGTTTCATCCGAAACAAGAGTTGTGTTTAAGTTTTTTGGTCGGTAACAGTTATTTCCTTTTGTCTTTTTTATTTACATTTTTAATTTCTTTTACACAATTCATAAAGGCTCAATGTTGCACGCTGTGCGACTCTTTGATAACCACTTGTCAACCTGTCAAAGTCGAAGAAATATCCTTCAGCCGAGTTTGCATGCTAAATTAATTACCATTTATAAATATTTAATAGTAAAATCGTCTCTGCACGTGCGTTGAAGCAAAACATTCTTCTTCTTTAAAATGTAAAAATTCGTCGCTGGATACGAGGAATTGAATTTTCTCGCGGCCAACCAAGTTCCACACATACCTGAAATCTTATTTCTGTATATATTTTTTGTGATACAAAATCCTGTTTCGCTTCTTCGCTTAATGCCCAATAATGGTTTCTCAATCAGGCGAGAGAAATAAATTATGTACCATTTCCTTTACGTAGAATATAGCCAGATAATGAGAAAGAAATGCCATCGATTTTGATCACTTTCCAACATCAATAAATAAACTGTTGAACATATTTCAAAATTTAGAAAAATTATCAGCAATGTTATTCATAATGACAAATTCTAAAACGACTTTGAGAGGAAATGATTCTGCAAACAAAAAAACAAACTGTTAGTATTAACGAAATGTTCTCGTTATTTCGTTGTTTTGATTGTGATTAAAAGACCATTAACGCGCAAGAAGCTGGCCGTTAAGTCTGACGCTGTGATAAATTAAGAAATGTTGATCTCGTGTTCTTGTCTCACAGAAAGAAAGCCTTTCTTTATTGATAGCTAGAAGATGCAGAATCTGCGGGAGTATTTTCGTGATGTTGCTACGCTACACTGTTTCATTTGAAAGCATATATTCTGCCAAGAAGAATACAAACTATATGAACGTTTTGACTACGATCTTTGCTTTGTATAAAATTTCGTAATTAATTAAAACCCTATTCACATCCGTGATTAGTTTGTGGGAAATTATAGTGCAATAGCTCTTTCGCTGTCCTGAGGCTATAATGTTGCTTACGTTGTGAATGAGCTGATTGGGCCTCGAGGCTTCACAGGCAAAACAGAACCGATATTGTTAACCAAGCCCTCCATTATGATAGAAACAATTCACAAGACTAATTATTCAATTTCTTAAGAAAACGTGAAAATTTTTTTTTAAACTCACGAAAACATAATATGCTATTTTTTGATGTTACCTTTGTTTCTGTTGCCGACCATGGCTAATTAAAGTAGTCTTATTGTTTTGCTTCCTTTTCTAAAACACAGATCAACCGGCCACTTTCAATGAAGAAGGACGGCATTCAGACACGAAACAGGAAAGTTTCGTCCAAGAATAAGAACAAAAATAAGGGAGTTAAACAAGAGCACAAAGGCGACGAAAGCAATCTGAAGAATAGTAACAACGATATCTCTGCTTGTTACAGCCCCACAAGTGTTATTGCTTCCAATACTTTCAGTTCTGTAATAAGCGGCGGTGGGGTACATACACCAACTGCGTTTAGCAGACCGACTGTACCTACTTATTCAAGTATTCACCCAGGTTTATATGGTCCTATAGTTCCTCCGTCATCGAATGGTTCCTTGCTACAACCTCCGCCAAGCCTCTCTGTATCTTGATCAGATGTGCCTATCACAATTGGCGAAAGTTCGGTCGAATACAAAACGTAAAAATGAAACATTATTATCAAAGAATTGCAGTCATACTCAGAAAAAAAAACAAAGTGGCTTTTCGAAGAAGCTGCTGCTGATTTTCAATCGAACCAAAAAAACTACGAAAATTTTCTAGGTATAACTGCAAAACGGACGCCTTCTGTAATTGAATATGTTCTACAGGAAACTGCATTACTAAAATGTGTAATTTCTATAAAATACTAGCAATGTTGCGATAAGATATAAATCGTTATACGTTTAGTTCGCTTTTCTGTTAATAAATAGCTTGTTTCAGGGAGATATAATCCATGTACATATTCATTGCATGGATTTTTCGTTTTTTCGCAGTTATAAGTTTCATCGCTAACTTTAGTGAGTGATTCTTTGCTAATACTGCAATCGCGAAGAATTCTTACATTCGTATGCCATATTTCGCTCAATTTTCAAGCGATTCGAATACAGTTTGAGAAAACAAAGTGAAATTATTATATATATATCCTGTAAAATAACAGAAAACGAAAACTCATTTTGCCAAACGAATCTGTACTTCAAGGTTTATACATAAACCGATGGTTTACTTAAATACACAACGTCCGTCGTACTGAAAGCTAAATTATGTCTTGACAAAATGTTCAATTTGTATAGAATTAGATTATAGTTGTCTTGTGATTTTAACATTTTAAATATCTATTCCTTACATAGATGAAAAATAAAATGAATTGTAAAAGAGTCTATGAAGTTATATTACTGCTTTTAACTTAGTTGTTTGTAGAAATGTTGGCAGCAGAGGGTTATCTATCATCTATACAGTGGAGAGCAGTTTTGTTTAGTTTCGATTGGTTTCTGTTAGTTTAAAAACGTTTTTCTTGCTAGGATTTTAGTAGGAACAACATTCGCCAACACTCCCCATTAACTTTACATTGTTAGTAAAGAGGCTCGTTTTAAACCTTTTATTTATTTTTATATTTTTGCTATTCAAATCCATTCAACAGTGAACTTCAAATATCGGATCTTTTCTGCATATACTATCAATAAAAACTATAAAAGAAGTTCTTATAAAATGTGTTTCTACGTACCATAGATAAAACAGTTTTAAGTATTATAGCGGCTTTTAAAGCTGGTAACTATAACATGTTAAAGTTTGGTTAACACATTTTAAGCGCCATTGTACTTTAAAGTTTTTAGAAAT
>JAOBRF010423836.1:0-15000 GCA_027575005.1 Sphenopus marsupialis | reverse complement strand
ACTGTAATATTCTAAATTTTACTAATTTTTAAAAAGTAGTGACTTAGCACTAGTTTCCTGGTTGATAAAAAAATTTCAAGACTTTTCTTATTGTACATCATTCTTTGCATTTTTATCACTGTAACAGTGAACTTGTTTGGGTTAATGAAGATCTTGACTAAAAGTTAAATAGTTGTTTGTAGCGTGAAAAAAATGCTCCGGGGTTTTGATTTTTTTCTTATATTGGTGTACACATACAAAAATAATGTTTGCAGTTTAGATTCTACGTGAAACACTACTTTCATTTGAATTATTTTGCACGAATTTATTTGTAGTCAAAATGATGAAGTTCACAAAGGATTACTTCAAGCGCCCAAGCATCACTTATGATGAAAATGAAACGAGTGAAAATGTCACGCTGCTGTGTAATGTTGAACTCGTCAACGTATCTACATGGAATAATGTGACTTATGACGTGGAATGGCTACGCGATGGAGTATTCCTAAAGAATGAGTCGTTGTGCGAACCACCAAAGAACTCGCTTGTTAATGAAAACCAGTGTCCAGGTGAATCTAAGCTTGTTGCACGTCTGGGACAAGAAAATTATCGTTTTGGGGAACGAGTAAGTTCTGTTTTTACACTTATCTAAAACAGTTTGAACTTTTGTAACTTCTCATAAAAATGAAGTTGACGGGCAACTGAGTCTCAACAATGATAATAATAATAATAATAATAATAACAATAATAATAATAATAATAATAATAATAATAAGGGATCAGAGGTCAGCTAAAGAAGGAAACAGAAGGCCTCATAATGGCTGCTCAAAATCAGGTTTTTAGGACTATCAATGTTAAGGCGACTATTGATAAACAGAATATCTCACTGATGTGCAGACTATGTGGTGAGAGAGAGGAAACGATAAGCCACATCATAGCAGAATGCAAGATGCTTGCCCAGAAGCAATACCGTCTTTGGGGGCACGATAGTGATACGACCATACGCCCCAACCTGTTCTGGAATCAGAAGAGACCAAAATACTATGGGATTTTAAGGGACCGATTTCAAAATCCAAACAGACCAGAGAATTGACCATAACAAACCTGACATTGTCGTTTTTGAAAAGCAGTCAAGGTCATGTACCATCACTGACATCGCCTGTCAGTTCGACACGAGGATAAATAGTAAGAGAGAGAAAACTTTGAGAACTATCAAGACTTGAAGAGGAAGGTTTATCGACTTTGAAAGTGCAAGGAAGTTAATATCATTCCGGTAGTTTTCGGGGCTCTGGGAACCGTACCAAAAGGGTTCCCGAGGTCACTGGAAAAACTACGATTGACCTGCTTGGATCTGCTGCAGAAAGCTTGCCTCCTAGGAACGGCGAGAATATTGAGGAAGATTTTCGATACTTGAGTGGGAAGCAAACTAAGGACACAGGTGGGGATGGATAAGAACAGTTCTGATCGGATAGTCAGGACACCTAAGGCCACAGGAAGTGGCCTGGTGTCTATTCAGACTACCAGCAAAATGCTGTGTGTTTAAACTCCAATAATAATGATAGTAACAGTAATAAGGAATAATAAAAATAATAATATGTTATTCCGAGAGTATTTAGCACAATGATTCATGATTCATTTTAAAAGTTTCTTCATATTCATTTTGTAATTAACACTGCCTATATGAAAAGCAAAAACGCGAAAGAACTGTGTTTTTTTCTCGAATGCAGTTTCAATGAGTTCTGCATTCAAACACTTGTTTATTTTATGCAGTGTGGATTGATTATTTACTTGCTGCGATTTCCTTTTGAGCTTGGTATTTATAACCAATATGAGACTATGAAACCTTCTGTCTTCTGATGATTCGAAAGCTAACAATAATTCGTTTGATCACGTTAGTATAGTATTTTATAGTTAATAATACTCACAGACATTCGTTTTATCAAGAAATCATCACAACCACTCATGCTAACAAAATGATAATATAAACTACTTACAAAACGTCGATTCGTAATTTGTATCCTTTAAACTGACTTATCAATTTCGTTGATAGTTCATGAGGGGAAAGCAAAAGAAAAAGTCATTTTATTGGCCCGTTATAGTGAATTATGAATCAACAAAGTCACTTCTCGTTCTGGTATTGAATCTTTCATATAAATAAAATATGAAACTGTCTATTTTTAGATATCTTGCAAGGTTCGCGGACATTTCACAACTATTCGAATTCAGGACAGCGAATGGAGCGAAGCTAGGGAAAGCGAGCGGTTTTACGTTGGCATCAAGGTAGGTTAACATACATTCATTATGTTGTAGCCTGCGAAGCAGGCGTTCGTTTTAATTTTCGTCTAATGTAGAACCTAACCCTTCCGCCGCACGAAGCGAAGCGAGGCGAGTGAGGGAACCCTTTTTTTCTTCACGCCCATATCCCGTTGTATCTATCGTAGGAGATAGAATCGATTCTGACTCGTACAACACGTTGTATCTGTCGTATTGGGCGGTTGTATGTGAACTTTGCATATAGTTGTATCTATCGTATGAATTTTTTTCATGGGACAGATACGACAGATACAACCATATAGGGAGGAGTACACCTTATTATTAAGGTCCACTAAGCCATTATTTAATATTACTTCTTAATAATGTAAGATATATATGCAAAATCAACATGCTATACATCATGTCGAGGCTTATGAAGTCTGATTACATTATTAACACAACATGAAAAGTGAACGTAGTTCTAGAACAGCTGAAAGAATTTGCTCACAAGCAGCTATAGCTGCTGTTCATACTGTACCATAACGTAAGGTTTGCCTTTCTTTTTTTCTTTATACTTCTTCGTTTTGTACATTCATTGTCAACCGAAGCAAGTTGACTTATAACTGCAAAATTAAATCCGAAACCTAGTGAAGGACTGTCAAAAACCTTTAGATCGAGAATCGTCAAAAAACCTTTCGTTGAGAATCGTCTAGAGCGGCATTTCAAACCCTGAACATGACGTTTTAGTAGGAAACGTTCGAAACAAACAATTTTAATTCATAATATCAAATACTGAAACAGCAAAACTATGTCAAAATGGTAATAAATTTTGCTGAAACCGTTGATGCTTTTAATTTTCAAAATTTTTGTCCTGACATAATTATGGTTTAGCAGATTTTTTTTTTCATGTTTTAAACAGAGTGAGTATAATGAATCAGTAAAAGTTTGTTTTACAAAAACAGGTCGAGCCGTCAACACTGAAAATAAGCAGATGTTCAACCGGGCACCATAAATATTGTGAAGACTACAAAAAGGAATCAGTGGCAAACAACTGGCGTCCGGCCTGGTGGTTGAAATCTTACTATTGCGAAAATAGAATGATTTTCCTTCAACCGACAATCCCCATACGTGGACCAATTCATACAAGGGTTGACTTTGACCTTCCAAAGAGTTTCTTGATTGATAAGTGCAGCGTGCGGCTACAAGGAACAAAACCGCACGTCCTGTTCGTCACCGCCAAATGTGGTAACTCTATAAAGGAGATAACAGAGAAAGAATCGTTGTACGCTTTTCTAAAAATTAAAAGTAACAGTTCATTTTGGAACCATACTTTTCACGCAGTAAAAGTAAGTATAATTCTGTTGTATACTTTATCTTGATTCATTACAAGAACAAGAGGCTACAGGTAGCCTTTACTCGGGCCGCTATGACACATCATGAGATAAATTACTGCATGGGGGCATTCCTGTGAAGAAAAAACCTGCATTGGTGCGGTGCTTATTTGGGGGCGGTTATATCGAGTATGTACGATACTCTACTCCACTCTGCATTTTCTGCTCTGCTGTACTGCACTACACTGTACTGAATTGTACTATGCTGTAAATCTCCAATGTAAACCTCTTTTATTATATATTGTTTTACTGCCTGCCTCGAATATAGCTACGCTAACTACGACAGTGAACATTTATGTTGTATTTATTTCGTACCAATAAAGATTACAGTGTACTGTACGGTGCTCTGCTCTCCTCTGCTTTGCTCTGCTTTGCTCTATTTTATCGACTCCGCTCTGCTTTAGTATACTGTCTACTCTGCTCGTTTTCTACATTTATAAATTAGGCATACCTAGTTAAATTTTTAAAAAATAATCCAGTCAGATGTATAGAAACGTATTATTAACCATATGTCAATTGAATTCAAACCTAGTTGGAAATCATTTTATAGTATTATAGCCAGCTACGTGATTGAGAGTCAAACTGAAAATGATAATGAGCAAAAAAGGACAGCACAAGAGTTAAAGAATTGATTGAGAGCATGACGAAGACATTGAATCGGCAGCCCTGAGTGGCGCCGTGACAGAGTGATAGAAGTAATGCACTTAATCAAATCAATGCTGAAAGATAGCAGCAGCTAGCACAAACATTCTGAAAGAAACATCAAGGAAAACATGCGGGCAGGGATACTTAAGACCACTTTGCGGAGTAAAATAAATCGAAAATCGTTTTCATAGCCAACAATAAATCATGTGTTGTTGTGTTGTCGATTTTCCTCTTTAGTTTTAATTAAGTATACATGCTGCCGTTATATAAAGACGCTTGTTGTCCACACGAAGACGTCCTTACATTTAAACGCGATGACCATATGATACGATTTCTAGGGGTAAAAACGCGATAAAATTAAGTAACTGCGAAAGAGAAGCCTGAAAAAAATTTGCGGTACAAAATCCTTCACAATATTTGATGTTCACTTTTAAAGTGCCATAGATGGACCCACTAGAATTGACCTGCTCCCAACAGATGTGGCTTCATAGCTCAGTTGGTTAGAGCACTGCACCGGTATCGCAGAGGCCACGGGTTCGAATCCCGTTATAGCCTAAAAACTAAAAAAAAAATTCGATTCAGGAATCGAGAATCTAGAGTAGTGAAAACATGACTAAGAGGGTTGAAATCCAGAATCCAAAATGCTTCTGTTGCATGGGGAAGTCTGCAATAGTTATTTTCAATTGTTTCTAATTTTGCTGTTACACTTTCTAAATGTTTGACCTCTATCTCTCAAGATAATCTTAAAGGATTCCCCCCTGTCACGTTGTTACTCTTATACGGATCCTCATTACGAAACATTTGATGGGTAAGTGTTCATGTTTTTGCGTTGGTTTTGGTTACTTTAGAAAAGGCCAGTGTCTTTATCTTTAATGCTGCTATGGCTGCAGTAAGGTTGTTTCAAGCCTATTTGGACAATTTTGATCTTTTATTTTGACTTGATCTTTAATTCGACCAGGGCAATTGAATAGAATGTATAGAATTTGACCGAAGAATCCTCACGCACTGTAACTAACTCAACTAAAACGAAACCAAGCATGGTGACTAGAAAACAGGGAGACGTTGGTTCGATTAATTCCCGCTTTGGCAAACACAAATTTTTTCGGACGAGCGTATTTATTTATTATATAATTTGTTCCTTCAGTTAAAATTGTGTTTCATATGATGTTTATAAAAGGAGCTTGGGCGTCACTGAAAAGTCGTGTCAATAAAGATTGTTGCTGTACTGATAAGGGGAGCCTTATCAGTACACGTAAGTCAGTAGAGCTTCTGATTGATTATCAGAGGGTCGTTGGTTCGATTCCCGTCAGTGACTCAGATGTTTTCGAAGTTTGTTTCAAAAAATTAAAGAAATTTATAATAACTGTTTGTTTTGTCTGCATTTTACTTTTTGTAAATGCTTTAAATCGAATATTTTTCCTCTTTGTATAGGTATCCTTTCACTTACATGGGTATTGGGTACCATCTGCTGTACAGATTAGAGAATAAAAACAAAGAAAAGCTATTTGAGGTGCGTATACACTCGGCCCGGGTCCTCATAAGCCTAATAAACTTAACCCTGGGTTAAAACAAAAAGTAGAGTAGTTAAAACAAAGAGTAGTTTTTTCATAAGTAAAACTTTACGATGTTTCCAATAAAACTGTCCAGATATACCAATAAAACAAACATGTCAACCCCAAAATTCCAGCCCAAACCAAGCTCTACAGTAGAAGGTACCGTAGGAAGCAGAACGTGGATTAAAAACTTAATCCTGGGTTAGCACTTCTTGAGTTTTGAGGAACTGGGCTCAGAAGTTTGCAAGATTCATGTCTGTTAATCTTGTTTCTTGGAAATTAGCAAATCCGTTTACTATATAATGACCGGCTACGGACGCGTCTTGTCACGTGTTGGCCCAATTCTGATGTAGTCTTATTCTGCTCGTTACTGCACGTTCTGGATATGTAACTTGAAAATAAAGATAAAACTGAGCAAAATTAATCAGCTATTTTCATGATCATTATCAAGCCCCGTTCAAACAGTTTCAACAGTTACCTCGACTCATCCATTCAATTTTGTTGACTCAAGCGATGTTGAAACTGTTTGCCACTC
Organism: Sphenopus marsupialis; assembly: GCA_027575005.1. Classification (NCBI taxonomy): domain Eukaryota; kingdom Metazoa; phylum Cnidaria; class Anthozoa; order Zoantharia; family Sphenopidae; genus Sphenopus; species Sphenopus marsupialis. Next base: position 8,647 of record JAOBRF010423836.1, on the reverse strand, counting down.
CCTTTCAACAATGTTGAAATATGTTGGAGCTAAGTCCATTTAGATGAAATGTTATGTGCGATCACGGGAGTTTTGACTCTTTTTTGACTGTTGTTCAGCAATAGGCCATTTCACAGTTCCTAAAAGGTAACCAAGCCTCTACATGAAACCGAGGTGAAGGTTGACCTGGCACAGTTAGAGAAGTGGAAATAATTATCATAAGAAAGAAACTTATTAGCATGTCTATTATTTCCACTTCTCTAACTGTACGAGGTCAACCTTCGCCTCGGTTTCGTTACGCTTCACGTACGTAGCAACTAAGTATCATCACTGAGTCTCGTTTTTGTACACGAAACGCAATACCAAATAATTTCGCCTCACTTGATGCCCCAGTGACGTCAGCATACATACACTTTACGACAGAGGTATGCAGCTCACATGCATAAAAATCCATGCACAGTTCCCATTCACGGGAAAGAAAAACAGCTATTGTTTTCTTTTCCACCAACATGTCGAGCCAGGATACGACTTCAATTAGAAATATGCGGCCAGTATTGGAATTGGCAAATAAGAGGAGTAATTGAAGACAGTATAATATCTATGTCCGTTATGTAACTTTAAATTAACTTTTAGATCTTTTATGTACAATATAAACGTATTAAGTTATAGATTAGGTCTAGTGTTATGCCAAAAATTTTGTAATGTATTAATTTTTGCCCATTGTATTTTATTGGAAATTTGTAAATTGTATTTATGGCAGGGCCTTTAGGGAGAATAGCTTATGTTAGAGAGAGAAACTCTGATGTATTGATATTTGATGTATATGATATTTCCTCTAAGACACATCAGAGTTTCTCTCTCTGACGATGAACAAGTTGTTCGAAATGTGTCATATGTATATTACATTAATTAGAGATTTACATCAGGTCCGATGAGTTAGTTGCTTGACGATCAACAGAAGTAATTCCCAGCCCGAGAAGTCTGGGGGCAAATGCTTGGTAATCAGTATTCAAAATCAGCCCATCCCACTGCAGTTGCCTCGGTAGCTCAGTGGTAGAGCACCAGTCATGAAATTGGTGAGTCGTGGGTTGGATTCCCGCTCGGGGCGTCTGATTTTTTCCAGCATTTGTTCTGTTACTTTTTCCTCTAAGACACATCAGAGTACGTTTCTCTCTCTGACGATGAACATTATTATTATTATTATTGTTGTTGTTATTATTATTATTATTATTATTATTATTATTATTACTTGTGATTACTTTTACAGATCCAAACTCGTCAGTGGTTATGCATTGAAGATTTTAAGTCCCCGAAAGTTGTGTCTTGCAACTGTGCTGCTATCATAAGAGATTACAACGACATCATTGAGTTTGATTGCTGTAACGAGAAATTGTATTATGATGGAATAACCCCGCTACGGAAAACAATAAGGAGTAAAGGAAAGCTTGCACTTACAACTTCAATTAAACAAACCAATTTCGGATCCAACGCACGGTATACGGTAAGGCAGAAGAAAAAAATTAGTGAAAATTAGCATTTTGTACTGGTAATTCTATTTTCTTTTCCTTTTTAAATCAGACGTGTTCACTTTGTAGCATTGAATGAAAGGTTTCAAAATGTACGGTGAAAACTGGAAAACAAATGTTTTTTTGTTATACAAATACTTGATACTTACTCGCGCTAGTAAAACGCCCGGTTTCAAAAATTAGTTTTGGTTCTGTTTCTTTTACCTTTACAATATTAGCAGGGTATATAAGGAACAGAAGGAAGACCAAAAGCAAATTATACTCTAAAAAGGGTTTCTTCAAATGTGTGATCAATGGCAGGTCAGCCTATCATGGGGAAGCAAGAGCATTATCCTGACGCAAGAAGTCCTTTGGATCCTGCAGAAGTAATTGGGCATCTGAACAACACAATGCTTCTCTTACAGTTTTTGGGCTACGTCCAGAGATTCAGAACACAGGTAGTAAAGTCATCCCTGAGTGCATACCGAGACGTCCGTATGCGAGATGAAGCACCCATGTACAGTGGGAGAGAGTGGAGGCCTTTTTAACGATCACAGGGGAAGCAGAGGAAACGTGAAACTTGATACAAGCAAAGTGGATACGATTTCGCGATTTTTGTAACCCCTGATTCCTTATTGAAAGATCAGTACCAGGAGAGGGTGAAAGATTCTGGATTTAAAACCAAAATCGTAGAACAAACTGGAACAATCTTCAAACGAAACTTCCAACGGCCTAACCCGTTCAAGGAGAGGGTATGCCAGAGAGAGAAATGCGTGCTATGCAGCAACGGGCATAACTTACAAAACAGCGTGCAATAGTATTTCATTTCATCTATAGCTATATAGATCTATATAGATAGCTATACAAGTGCAAGTACAAATAAAACATCAAGGGGCGCGTGTTCCCAAGGGATGGAGCACCAGCAGTCCGCGGAGACCAGCGATGAAAGATCGGTCGTGTTGAAACATGCGACCAGCAGGCATCAAGCTCCACCCAAGCTCCACCTAACTTCAAAATGAATGTCACTGGTGTCTTAATAGAGATGATGCAATGCTGCGGCAGATCACGGAAGCACTTAACATCAGGAGCACACCATCAAACAAGTTACTGAACACTAAGAAAGAATGGAACTATGTGATGATTCCACGCGCAGCAATCACAGACTAAGTATTGCGTAATTTATTTTTTGTGAGAGAGACTAGAATGGGGCCTTTATATGTATGTAATACAAAGAGTCTTGCGCATTGCAATGTGGCTCTTACTGAAGAGCTCTGTTAAAGACGAAACTAGTTCGATAGACGCTAGTAACTCATAAGTCTGTGTGCACAGAAAGCCGAAATGGTGCAGTGCAACATCAAGAGAGACTTTTATGCCAGTGTCTAATACAATACAATGCATTTTATTTTCCATTTTACTTGTGTATGTTGTCCATATGTCAATATCCAGATGGTAATGAACACACCCTCGCGTTTCAGAACATTTGCCAGTGGTGTAGTCTGCGCCACTGACACTTCAAATCTTTGTATCGTTGACCTGAGAGCGTGGGCCGCATGCAACACAGGTTAAGTTTAAGTCTAACTATAATTATAAGTATAATTATAGGTATATTAAGTGTTTGTAAAATCATGAGACAAACACCAATTTTTACCCGCTTCAGAAGGCGTGATTATTATGGACTGCGAGGGTACTACGTAAGGCGCTTCATACCTAAGGATCTGGGAGAGATCTTGGTACCACGTTTAATGGGCCCAGCAACGAAACTCTAGATAGATTAATGGAGATAGATAGATGATGATGATGTTGATTATGATATTGATGATGAAAGTGATGATCATGTCGATGATAATGCTTGACACCATGATGCCCACAGACGACACAAGGAGTGACGTTATTTCACCTTTGCAAAGTTGTAACTAACTAAGAAATACTATAAGCTAGAAATATATTTATGTTTCTCCTAAACAGTTTCCAATTTCATTACGTCCATACACTGTATGAACGTTTTCGGTGCTTGGAGTGCATGTAAATCCCGCCATCTTGAAACAATGGCGGCGAAAGTACTTTATTATGCAACAAAACAGCAAAATGCAGCTTCATCCCATGGACTTTTCTCCAGACTTCCATCCCTTCCCACAAAGTTTTCATTATGATATAGCAGCGTTAATTTGCTTCTTCGGGCAGCTGTCCGATTTCAGCAAACCAGCTCGTTGATAAATATGAATTTTGGTTTTTACCTTTTCAGTTCTTTTTTTGTGATTTCAAAATGGATTTAATAAAGTGGTAATAGAGATTTTGCACCGGTCACGTGACTCGGGAAAATTTCTTAAAATATTTGATGTTTGACACTTTTACAGTATCTCTTTAAAGGGACTCCTTTCGATACCTGGTTTTTAGCAACTGCATGCTGAAAATAAGTTTTGTTTGGATTTGATGAATGATATGCAAAAACAATCCTACTAATTGCATATTTTGGATTTTGGTTCATAAGTGTAAGCTACTAGCAAATTTCATGGTTTTATTTTGCACACTCTCGAGAATCTAGTTCGCCTTTAAAGGCGGCCTTCCTGGATGGCAGCCTCTTGCCCACTGTCATGGCCACCTTTTATTTCATCCTAACATATCTTGTAAAACGTGAAAATTTTAAGCCCTTTTGACATAAACTCTCAAAATGCACTTTAAGTCGAGAAATTTTCCTGATTAAGAGCATCAGATTTTAAGTTCCCTAGAAAATTATAGCAAAAAAATCAAATTATGCAAACAAGCAAGCAGTTGCTAAAATCCAGGTATTGACACCAGTCCTTTCAAAGAGATACTGTTACTGTGTCAAAATATCAAATATTTAAGAAATGTTCCCAAGTAATGTGACCGGTGCAAAACCTTTTTTGAGCTTCGTGTTGTGCAATTTTGGTCAGAAATCATATTATATCAGATTTCAAATCGACCTCGCGCTAACACGAGAAATCCAGCGTATGATTTCTGACCAAATGGCAATCCACTCAGGTCAATTACCATTATAAAATCTCATTTCTTTTTCAGCTAATTTTTGGTTCCGGAATTCAAGTGAAAATGTACAGAAATGCCTATGGAATAAACATTGATGTTGTAGTTCCACGTAACAACAACGAAACACACTTTGGTTTATGTGGAAACAACAATGGGAATAAGAGTGATGATATATCTGGCCCGCATAATACATCAGACGACTTTGGTGAATTCAATAGGTATCTATTTCACATTGTACCGCACAGATAAAAGGCTTTTAGATATTTAAGTTAATGTTGGAAACTGCAAAACAAAAACCAATAAGAGACAAAAACGTAATGCTATAAACAACACACAATGATGACTAAAATTGATTATGCACGTAGCACACAAAAATTTTTTGAGCAAAACATTAAAAGTAATACATAGAGCGTAGGCAGAGCGTCTGACCGGTAATCAGAGGGTCATGGGTTCGATTCCCGTTAGGGACTCAGAAAGTTTTTTTCTTCTGAGAATAAGAAGCTTGTGTCAACAAGAATATTTCTTCTAAAACAATATATAATAGAATGGTTTTTAAGACCTTACTTTTAACTATTAACTGTTAACGAAGAACTAATGACTTGTAACTTATTCCAAACTGTTTTCAAGAAAATTAAAAAACTGACTGGAACGCAGGTTTCTCTTTACTCAATACACAAGGGCAGAGTTAAAAATTGGCTTGCATAATTTTTTACGTTACAATTGTGCCGGGCTTTTAGTTTTATTGGTTGTTGATGATGTCATCATTCACTAGCATAGCAGCCCCGCCGACTAGCTCTTGTTTGGAAAAGGACTGGTTGCTCAGTACCGTCTTATTATTACCGATATACAAAATAAATAATAAGATTAACATAATTATATATTTAAGTGGTTATTCAGCTGCTAAACTGATCGTTTGTTTCCAAAATTTACAGTTTGTTTCAATACCACTTTCATTTTATAAAGAATGTTCATTTACACTTGTACTAAATTTAAGTTAATCGGCTTTTATTACAGGATAAATTTGATCGAAGATAATCTCTTTCTTAAATCTGTTCCGAAAAACTTCACTGTAGTTCACAAATCTGCAAATAGCTGCGGTTGCGTAGAGAGGACGAAGAACCAGGTACGTTTTGGTAAACTCAAGTAAATTGAGTTTGCCTCTCTTGATTAGTACAGAGGTTTTTGATACATTAATGTATGATACCATAAACGGTGGGTCTTATAAGCACCCCCCTTGGGCCTCAAGTTTTTACTCCCCCTCCCTCCCCCACCTACTCGAAAAAACGAAAAAAGACTTTGAGGCTAAACAAAAGGCAAAATATGGTGTTAGAAACAGATTTCTTCCTCAGCACTTCCAACTTCGATCTGCTTGTGGGAAAGGTTTTTGTTTTCTTGTCCAACTTTGACTTGACAACAACAACAACGGGCTTTTGTTGAGTAATCACGAACACCGATTTTTTTATTTTTAATAAAATCGCAGTTTATTAGTTCTCTAAACTAGTAAATGCTATAGGCCACTTTTAAACATCGACATAGATAACTAAATAAATGAATGATTATTTTAGATAACACAATAGTCTTCAGGTTTATGATCCTGGTCGCCAAGGTTATCAGCTGCTGATTTATAGAAAATGCTAATGATCAGAATCCGCTATGATAAGAAAAATACTCATAGTTCGTTTAACAAAGTCTGGAAAAATTCTATAAAAATATTATAGAATAAAGTGAAGTTGAAAGCAGGGACCGTGGAGACGGGGGTGGTACTGGAGCTATAGTCCCAATTCCACATTTGTACGGCAAAATAAATAAACATTGCAAAAATAGACTAATGGTGTCATGTGTACACTGGATAAGATGTCCAAAATCGTACATGTGACAGAGACTAGTCAAATTAATACTGTTCTTTTTAAGCCATTTTTTTAGTTTGGCTAATTTTTAAATGCCAGTCCCATTACCTTTAAATGTGCTCAGAGGTCCCCGAAAAGAGGATTAAGGGGTGTTTCCCAACTTTACGACTGTTTTATTCCAGATAAGCAACGGTGAATCTATAGAAGCCGTCAACACTTGCGTAAAAGAGCCACTTGTAGAATTTTTAACTCTGGAAAGAAAAACAAATTCATTTGATATCACCAACGAACTGAACAACAACAACGTCATTGTGGTGGGAAAACGAGATGTTTCGCGATCGTATTCTGACGCTCTAACAGATGAGGATTTTGAATTTTTCCTCAAGCCAGCTTCTTGGGAGTATTCAAGACACAAATCAAGACGAGTCAAACGTACGATTGATGAGTCCCAGTGGTCGAAAGAAAATGCAACAAAATTTTGTAAAGAAAAGGTTCTCGGATCTCAAGTTACCTCGTTGTGTATGGAGGTTGTTGTAATTGACACGGAGAAAATCATCAGGCAGTGTTCGGAGGACGTCTTTGTAAGTACAACATAAACTCTCCGGAATGAATGCACGACTATCAGCAAACGCCCCGGGAAAAGGGAGGAATGGTTCATTGACTTTCTTTCTACCTTCCTTCTTTCCTCCTTCCTTCCTACCTACCCTCCTTCATTCCTTCCATCCTTCCTTCCTTTCCTTCCTTCTTTCCTTCCTTCCTTCCTTCCTTCCTTCCTTCCTTCCTTCCTTCCTTCTTTCCTTCTTTCCTTCTTTCCTTCCTTCCTTTGTTCCTTCCTTTCTACCTACCTTCCTTCATTCCTTCCTTCCTTCTTTCCTTCCTTCCTTTCTACCTACCTTCCTTCCTTCATTCATTCCTTCATTCCTTCATTCCTTCCTTCCTTCCTTCCTTCCTTCTTTCCTTCCTTCCTTCCTTTCTACCTACCTTCCTTCATTCCTACCTTCCTTCATTCCTTCCTTCTTTCCTTCTTTCCTTCATTCTTTTCTACCTACCTACCTTCCTTCCTACCTACCCTCATTCATTCATTCATTCATTCATTCATTCATTACTTCCTTCTTTCCTTCCTTCCTTCCTTCTTTCTTTCTTTCCTTCCTTCTTTCCTTCCTTCCTTTCTTCATTCCTTCCTTCCTTCTTTCCTTCATTCTTTCCTACCTACCTTCTTCCTTCCGTCCTTCCGTCCTTCCTTCCTTCCTACCTACCCTCATTCATTTATTCATTCATTCATTCATTCCTTCTTTCCTTCCTTCTTTCCTTCCTTCTTTCCTTCCTTCTTTCTTTCCTTTTTTCCTTCCTTCCTTCCTTCCTTCTTTCCTTCCTTCTTTCCTTCCATCTTTCCTATCTACCTTCTTTCCTTCAGTCCTTGCTTCCTTGTTTCCTTCTTTCCTTCTGTCGTCACAGAAGCCTAATGGGAATAACCGCTTTTCAGATCTGAGCCCATGGTAAATCAGTTCCTGGGACGCATTTTTCACAACTTTGGAAACCATTTTCTCGAAACTATCAGTTCAAATATTTCCTTCAAACTTTGTCAACGAATTCACTTCAACCATATCTTTTTTTGAAGCGAACTTATTTCAGGGGTGGAGTGCCCCTTTAAATGCTCAAGTGCTACTAGACTGCTACTTTTATCTTTGTACTCTAGTTGTTGTAGCTGTCTCCAGCGTTCTTGTCGAATAACCGTACTTCTGGCTTGCAGAAGGTTTTCTGCCCAGCAAAATTGTATTAAATTCAATTAACTATACCATTTTATCACAACTGAACAAATGTTAAGAAAAACGATTTATTTTATTTACTACAATAAGATTAAATTATTATATTTGGCGTAAATTCATAATTCAAATTAGGGTTGGTGCCGCATTTAGTGTTGACTTTTATTATTTTTTGTTGGTATTGTACTATTTCTGTTGTTATTACATAAGCGATGTTACGTAGAAATACTCAGCAATGTTCAATGATACGAGCATGTTTTAAAGCTCATTAAAACTTTCTCTCAACCTCATTCGACATTTACGAAAGCTAAACTCAAATAAAACTGTTTATTATATAGCTGAGTAATTTCTCGCACTGTGATTGGTCAACTCGGGGTCCGTAAGTTACCGTAAGGACCTCTCTAGGACGAGCGTGTCGTGAACTTTGTTTACATTCACAAAAGGCAAAAAAAAAGAAAAAAATCAAACAAAACGTCTGAGCTGCTCCCTGTTTTTTCTGATGACGAAGAATTTGATTTGCCGTGCTTTGAGTTAAAGTTTCCTGAATTAT
>JAOBRF010418281.1:0-10000 GCA_027575005.1 Sphenopus marsupialis | reverse complement strand
TGAACACAAAAAGTAAAAATGATTTATCCCGAGTGCTGAATTATTAAGAGCAGTCTGTCTGTAAAATAAAATCGAGAAACTTGCGTCAAAATTTCTATTTCCTGATATTTTGCCTAAAAGACCGCTTTAATGAACAATTTTCGAATATAACACTTAATTCTTAAGGGTTTGAATGATTTTATTATTCATGAAATCAAGAAAAATTGAAAATGGCGAAATCCATGTATGGAATGTGGTCAGATTATTCAATGCGCCAGTACAGAAGATTGGAAAATTGCCTGGACTTCTACTTGTAGTAATTTTTTTCTACGAAAAGTGTTTAAGTTAGAAGATTTAAACTGTTTTCATCTTTTCTGAACCCTGCGAATTGGAATTTTTTGGCAGCTCTCTAATCACCCTTCGCAGTCAGACTGAAAAACGAAGGACCCGGCTCAACAAGGTCGGACCAAAGGAGCTGTCCAACCAGCTGGGTACTCAGCCCCAGAACACGATCCAAACTTTAGCTTACAAAAAAAATTACTAAAAAGCCAGCAGGTGGAAAAATGAACAATTTTTTTTCACCGTCTCTCCACTCTGCACTTGCGCTAGTCGTTTGCCCTGAAAAAAAGGTTTTCATTGTTTTCTGACTCTGTGCCTACTTATTCATTTGCTAATTCCTCTACTGTACGAAGAGAACTGATGTATAAAATTAAATATTCAAGCTGTTGGTAGCGCTGAATTTTAACACCACCCACATACGCTTAGAAATTAATAAACTATTATTATTTTAGATTATTATAACTATATTGAATAACATAGTCTAATGTAACTTCACTCTGTACGTTTGTCTTCTTTCTTTCTTTCTTTCTTTCTTTCTGTCGTTTGTTTGTCTCAGTATTTGTCCGTCTGTTTCTCTGCCTGTCTGACTGATTGTCTGTCTGTCTTTCTTAATTAATTATTTAGTAAAAAAAAATGGCAACATTACTTTATCTCCAGCCTTAAAACTATCTGCTTTACACTCCAAATCAGCGTTTCTTGCGTTCGAACCAAGATTAATAGCAGGTTTAATTTCCCCATTGCGGACCCACTGAACCTGGTACTTTGCAGTAGGTGAACCGGTGACGATAGGATTATTTTTAACCGTCCAGGCACAGCGAGCACCAATCACACCAGCAGCCCTTCGACGCCTTCTTTTACCATTTTGGTTATAGCCTTTAATTGTTGGTGTAGTTATGAGTGGAACAGCTAAAAACAAAATAGATTAAGATTAGCAAATATTTGGAAAACCATCTGACCCAGGCGATTTTCCAGATTTCATTGTTTTTACGATAGTTAAACATTCATCAGTACTAAGCACGTGGTTCTTTTTGTTCCTCACTTACCTGGACACTATTTTCCGCTGGAAAGAATTCTTTTGTTAACTTTTCCAGTTTTGTTTGTGAAATATTATGTTTGAAGAATGAAGTTTGCTTATAGAAATGTAAACATTTTTCAAGTATTTTTTGACTAAATTTAAGAATGTTCTTTCTTCATGTTTAAGACCGGATATGTTTTCCTTTTAAGGAACATATATAGTTTTTCCAATGATTGTGTTTGTAGTCATTGTGTTTGTATAGAAGGAACATACTTTGTAATAATTATGTTTGTAGAGAAGAAATAAACAATTTATTATTGTTAAGAAAAGAAAAGATAAGCATGTATTCGGTGATGATCAAATGATAACATTTAAAAAAAAACAAATTTATGACCTTGCTCACCATAAGAGTTCCCATAGCTGAGTTGTAGAACACCCCACTAACGTACAAAAGGTAATGGGTTTGATTCCCACCTGGAGCTTGGTTTCTTTCGGATTTCTGTCTCCACAAGACATCATCATAAAATTATTTGTTATTTACTGATAGTCCTTTACTAATTCGAAGTAACACTGATATATTTATGAAACGAAAAACAAAACATAAGATGAATTAATAAGGTAACCAATCTTCAGTTGGCCATTTGTGAGATGAAAAGTAAGAGAAAGCTAGTCCAAAGTATCAAAACCACTTTTGATCTACCAACATTCTCAGTTCTGACGAACCATTTCTCATGCTTTGACTTAATTGCACAAGATTCGAATGTTTTTGGGCTGAAACAGAACAACTTTATACTTATTGATGTTGAGCTACAGCAGCTTGGTTGGTAAGCCCTTTAAGCCACACGGTCCTACTGTAGGTTCAAATCCCGGCTATGCTGAACATTTAAGTGACCTTTTCCGCCAAAGTTGACTCAGCTTTCGAGCCTTACATGGTTGGTAAAATAAGTACCAGCTTCTGTTGGGGGTTAACCTGCAATAGATTAGTGTCGCATCCAGGGGGAGTCAGTCTCTTTTCTGCCTAACACCACAGAAACTGGAGATACTGTAAGCACCAGTTCCAATGGGGCACTTAAGCTCAAAGAGGATTGATCTAGTTACGAACCCTTGGACTTCTCTCTAGCCACATGCACAGAGTTCGGTAAAAAGGATAAACAAAAGTCGGAAAAGTGCAACGCACTCAAAGATTAGTATTGTTATTGTTGAAACACACAGCCTTGTACTGTACTTCTTACAACTTACGTAGTTCTAACCTACTGAGGTCTTACTTTGGTCATTAAACCAATTAAGTTACTCTGCATTTGTGCGACATCTTCCACTAATTGCTAAATGATGCAACCACAACTGAAATGTGTGGGGTATACTTGTTTATTTTTCAGGGTCTCAGCAAATCATGACGATGAACTTTATAAAGGAAGACTTTTTAAGGACCAAGGCAGCCCTGTTTTTTCATTTACCTACTCAAAAATTTCTATGATGTTACCTCCTTCACAGCCCCAGAACTCTGCTCGCATTGATATGTGGCCATGCCAAGTCTTGGGATTAATTCTCACAAACCGACCAACAATTTCCGGAACAATATTGTTTACAACTACGCTGTGTGAGTTAAAATTTCCATTAAACACCTGCAAGAGAGGAATAACTGTGTATAAAAAAAGCTTTTTTATCCCATCCAACACATGCAAGAGGGGAACAACTGTTTATAACAACAGCGTTTCTATCCCAATTCCCCTCAAAGAGCTGCAAGAGGGAAATAACAGTTTATAACAAGAGTGTTCCTTTCCCAATTCCTATCAAACTTCTGCAAGAGGGGAATAACCGTTCATAACTACCACAGTGTTCCTGTCCCAATTCCCACCAAACACCTGCAAGACGAGAATAACTGTTTATAACTACCACAGTGTTTCTATACCAACTTCCATAAAACACCAGCAAAGGGGAATAACAGTTCATAACTACTACAGTGTTTCTGTCCCAATTCCCATCAAACACCTGCAAGACGAGAATAACTACCAAATTTTTTGTACACCAGTCCATAAAACACCAGCAAAGGGGAATAACCGTTCATAACTAACAAAGTGTTTCTGTCCCAATTCCCACCAAACACCTGCAAGAGGGGAAAAACCTTTTTCAACTTACAAAATAATTTAGCCCTTTAACTTATAAGGTTTTTCCCCAAAGGTTTTTCCACCTACAAAATCAGCATTTTTAACTATGCCCATGAAACTTTTGATAATTGAGGTCTGATATGTAACTCATCTTTTGATATTAATTGAATGACGTCAGCTTTCACAATTGACCCAAAAAAATTATACAAATTGAATGTTGCAATTAAAATTTTTGTTTTTTCATGAAAAAATGTCTTGAAAAATTAACTTTCTTCCGTTTAAGAGTTACTTTTCCAATTCAAGACTCCCAAATACTAACGGATTTTTAGTTGTTTTGTGTAAAGTTGTAATCTATGGGCACATTCCTCTAAAATATCTGTACCATCGTTGTACAGCAAAGGGCATGCCTTGCAGGTCACTGTCTTCAAGCACAAGACCAGCCAGTTGCCGAAATAATCTCTTAAAAGCTTCTGTGAGGAAACAGAGGGAGACGACCTCTTAATTTCATGTACATCGTACACTAGAGACCTACAGCAATCAATTGAGGGCATCCCAAACTTGATGAAACTAAAGGAATTCTGGCGCTTTCTTGTAAAAAAATATTTCGGCCGCTGTGGACCATGTTGAAAATTTAAATGAAATTGAATCTTCAAAATTCGAAGATGGCCAGCAAAATGGAAACCTGCTTTGTTTCCATGTAAAACAAGCAAACGAAAAATAGAAAATGTTGGGTAACCAAACAAAAGATTACTAACCTTAACTTTGCCTTCGACAATGTGGTCTTCAAATTTCTTCCCATCAATGCTATAACTGAGAGAGTAGGTTTTCACCCACTGGTCAGCTGCGTCTTGTCGACCTTGTGTTGCAACATATGAGAGCATTATCATCCGCTCAAAGTCCACCTATTCCATAAAAGGTAATACAGTTGATGGTATAAATGATTACATCGGTAACAATGAAGATGATAATAAAATTATCGATTAATAAACTAAATTAAAATCATGTTCATGACTTTATTGTTGAAATCAGTGCTATTGTAATCACAAATACCTCCTAACCTGTAGCCATTGATTTGCATCGTTTCTTCCTGCACTCCAACCGCCGGTACGACCAACGACAGCTTTGAAATTTAGTCTTGCGTTGGAAGGTCCATGCTCACTGCTGTATGATGAGGAGGCTGTCATCAAATTGTTTGGTACCAAGCCTTTCTCCAAACCCATAACATCAACGCACGAGGGGGGAGTGGGTGCGATGAAACCTGGAACACACAACAGGACAAATACTCAGGACACACAATCCAGCACTGATTCAGCATCGGTTAACAGCATGTTTGCATATCAGATTTTTAAAGCAGACAACCAATAATTTAGAAACAGCGATTTTTAAACCTTGGAACTCAACTTTCTATAACAGCTATAAAGCAAATTACTTAAAAAAAGAACTATTTTACCTGAAGTACATCCATAGATCACCACATTTTGAGTAGGATGATAGCACATTAAAAGCAAATTACTTAAACAAAGAATTATTTTTACCTCATGTACATCCTAAGAGCTACACATGTAGGGCAGGCAGCATGATTTAACACATATACAGCAAATTACTTTAACAAAGAACTAGTTTTAAATTAATTTTATTATCTAAGATTTAAAAATTAAATACACTCGTCCGAAAAAATACTACTGAGATGTATTTCTCCTCAATTGAATAAAAGGATTGGGCCAAGCTGTCTGTCGGTTTAATAACTCCCTCACATTTGGTTTTGTTCAGTTGATCTGAGCCTTATATTGAGGTAAACACATTTCAGTAGCATTTGGCCACAATTGCATTTCACTCGAAAAAACTGGACCCAGGATTCCTTATGCACTAACCATCTCAACTAATCATGAAACTGCTATGTTGCCAGCGTGGTGGTCCATGATGGTGTAGTGGTTTGCAGGGAGACGTGCGTTCAATTCCTGCTTAGGGCATACACCAATTTTTTCGGATCAAGTGTATTTATTCTTTGTTTTATACTAATTTGTTTCCATGGAAACAAAGCAGCTCTTTCAGTCGCCAATTTGACCACCGGTGTGAGTTTTCAAATTTTCGATTTCGCTCAAATTTTAGATCATCATTTTAGTTACACTATCTATTAGGGAGTCTTACAAAGGAAATTAATTCTAATAAACGAAAGAAATCTATTTTTCAAGATTTTTTGATGAACAAACAAAGTTATGTTGAAATGCAATTTTACTCGAGCCTTTGTCGCTAGAAATAATAATAATTATTTTATATGATTATTATCATCGTCATTATTCTTAATAATAATAATAATATCTTAATGATATTAATAATAAACAATTGATTCATGCCACTGCACATGGATTGCAGAATTTTAATGTTTAAAATCTTTTAAAGGCAATCACTTTTGGCAAGTAAACTTGCCTATTCAAGAAAATGAAATGTTAAATTGAGGAGAGTTTTGTTTGCACCATGTTCTCACGGAGGTCCGTGGAATCTTTCGTACCTTGTATCTTTCGATTTCGTAACGCCAGTTGATGAATCAGAATGCCAAATTATGAAGGTTTTGTCTGCAGCAGCGTTTTAAGGTTTCCAACTATGGTAATTATTTTACAAACACCATTGTCAGTTAATTATTGCCGTTATAAGTTATTTTAAATTTGCTTTGAATAAATGAAAGCCATGCACGTTAATTGTTTTGATAAATGTTACAGGTCAGTGGTTCGTAAACAGTAATTTTAGCTATGCACATAATTGCTGCAGTCATTTGTAAAATATATTTCATTCATAAATTTCTTCGGCTAATAGATTTTTATCATGAGTTTGTTGACTGTTTTTTTTTCGCTCGTGTATAAGTCGAGGTGCAATTTTCAGGCTACAAATTTGGTCTTAAAGGGTTGACTTAATACACGCGAAAATACGGTAATCGGTTTTCACGGCCCGATCTCGACTTAACATTTGAATTTGCCAGTCAAATGGCTAGTACAAGGTAATGATGGTCTAGCATTAAAGCCGTTCCTAATAGGCACTTCATGTGCAACGTAAAACGGACATTTTATTTTATTTTAAAACTGCTGTACCAATCAAAATGTAATACAATACAGCAAAAGAAAATGCATCTGTCTTGTGATCATGCCTGCTGTTAATGAAGGAACATGTGGAAAACATCCGAAGGCTTGCGAAAACTAAGTAGCGAAAATGGCTAATATTTTTAAAATGGTATTAAACCGAGCAAAAAACTCCCTCAAAAAAATTCGAGCCCTGACATTTATCAAGTATATTGACATTACGGCTGCTGCGTGTAATATCATGGGGCTTTCTGTTGTCTGTGGACAAAATCCAGACACAGCTCTGACAAAGCCATCTTGCTTACAAGTTCGACCATACGTAAACAATGTTTAGGTTTATACTAGTAAAACATATAGAAAGAACGACATCTAGAATATTTTTGTTATTTTGCTAGTATCAATTAAATTAGTTAGTTGATAAATATTGACGCGCCGAAAGCGATTGTATTTGTCCATCATGAATAAGAGGTAAGATTATGATCAACTCATATTGCGAATCATTGAAAAACTAACAGTTTAAAATCTAATAAATGTGAGGAGGCTCTGTTTGGTCAAAATATAGTCGAATCATATAAAAAACTTTAGCTCCCCTTGACAGTTAAATTTAACTTGAAACGCTGCCATGATTCTGTTACGGTTTTGAGCATTTTGCATAACGCGTTTCAATAGGCTGCTTTGGGCACGCTAGGTTACACGCTTAGGGCCCCCAAAAGAAACACCAACAGCGTTCCTGGGGCACGGTAAGAGAGTGCCAAAAGTCTTCTTAGGCACGCTTAGGCACGAGCATCGTGCATGTTATGGTTTTGAGCACCAACATCGTGCACACAGTCTTATTTTAAGTATATTATGTAACGTTACTAATTTTAGTTACAAAAACGAGTGTAAATAGAGTGAAAATTGTAACATTTAAAAACTGGGTTGTGAGATCTACTAAGATCGATATTAAAGAAGTGAAAAATCTACTAACAGTAGTCGAGAGTTAATTCTGGGAGGCTTAAAAACAGAGCAATTCTCGATATAGGTTTGGGGGTTTTGATAATCACAAATTTCGTGGTTATCTTCGTCTACATACGGCCATTTTTTGTCGCCGTTATCGTTGTCAGAAATTATAAATTATTATATAATTCATTGGCCGTTATCCCAAGCACTTAATGGCGACAATTTCCATCTTTATAATAACAAGACAATTTTTTTCGCCGTTATCCCAATGGCTTAATTAACAGTGACAATTTCGGTCTGTATAATAACAAGGGTTTTTTTTCGCCGTTATCCTAATGACTTAACGGCGACAATTTCGGTCTGTTTAATAACAAGACCATAGTTTTCGCCGTTATCCCAATGACTCGAACTTGGAGTGATTTGTTTAGTAATACTTTGCGAAAAGTGTGTTATAAAGTTTCAATGGGAAGATTGAACAATTATGGTTGAAGTTGCATTATTCAGCTTCATAAACAAAATTACAGCAGAAAACAAATCGCACAGGTCTTAAAAGAAGAAGATATTATCACCACTTCATGTGAAGTCCAACACTTACAGTAATCAATAAGAAAGTTCAGTTCAACCGGATCTACGAAAGATTTAAAAAAAGAGTGGCAGACCAGCAAAAGTATCGGCGGTGATAAAAGAAACTATCAAAGATGAGATGAGAGCGAATGACGAATGACAAATCATTAACAGCTGGTTTTCATTTTTAAGATTGGATAAAATAGTGTTTTGCTGCCCAAAATGATTGAATCATAATGTCTACTGTATGGGCTACGTTTTAGTTTTTAATGAATAATTATTGCCCTGGGCTAATATAAAAGGGTTAAGGCAAAAAACAAAAACTCACTGGGGATATATTGGTTGTGTGGCAGCACATTCATGATAGAATGAAGAAGAGCTAAATCCTTTTATGAGCCAAATCAAGTGGCCCATTGGAGCCGGTGCTTATCCCCGATTTCTGTAGTGTTAAGCGGATGAGATTCATTGACTCCCCCAGGACGGGACACTAATCTATCGCTGGTTAGCCCCCAGCAGAAGCTGGTACTCATTTTACCGAACCTGGGAGGATGGAAAGCTGAGTAAACTTTGGTGGAAAAGGTCACACAAATTTTGAACACTTGGCCTGGCCGGAATTTGAACCCAGGACCTTATGGTTGGAAGGCAGAGATCTTCCCACTGCGCCAACCACGCCGCCATGTGGCAGCTCATTCATGATAGAATGAGGAAGAAGTGAGAAGGAAACGTCTTTGGAGCAAGTTTGCATAAACTATATTATCCCCACTAATGGGGGTTGTAAAACACCACTTTTGTTCATGCTGAAGTATGTTACAATGGAAACCAGAACCAAACATATTTGTTTTATTTGGCCTAACCACTACATACCTTCTGTACATCCGTAAACCTCCACACGCAATGCAATATTTTCAGACCATGTTTGCACATTGATGCGAATAGCACAAGCAATAATTGCTGGGTTGATTTCATTTGTCTTTACCGAATAAGGATCAGTGTTTGCATAAAAAACCTACAATATCAAAGATACAGATTAAAAAAGCTAGTTACATATCTCATTTATAAATCAATTAAGGCACCATCACATGAGCCAAAACTGTTAAGTACAGCTGCTACTTGTACACATGTGTACATACTGTAGTATGAATAAATGAATGAAGGAGGTGAATGAGTGAATCAGGTATAATTTTATAGTAAAAATTAAACAGTGAAAAGATGTTTTCCATTTCAACTTGCCCATAAAAATGGCATTTTTACAATCCTTTTTCAGAGAATTTGACCCAAAAAATGTCTAGTAAACAATTAATATTTTGACCTCTCATCACATGAATGAACACAGTTTTGCAATTCAAGTTTACCCAGTGTTTTCAAACAATGAAACATGGTTTCTGACTTCTGACTTATTCAATTTTCACAAGATGATTTTCAAAATTAAATTTTTATGTTGAAATGACATGAGAGCAGATCATCACTTCAAAAGAGTTATCGAGACCTTTGTTTAAGGCATTTTTAAGTCGAAAACTAAGGCAAAAACAAACAGAAGAATTATTAGAGTTATGATATAATTTTACAGTATGTCTCTATTTTCACTCATGGTCTAGTTTGTTACATAGTGATATGAAATGAAAAAGTCTTGAATAACAACAGCATAATATGTAAGCTCTTAACATGTAATAGCAGAGCTCCTATGTGGGCCGAAGGCCCGCGAGAGTGGAGCACCATACTTAAGAAAAAATGGTAAACCATCGGGTTTGATTTTCATGGCTTCAATGGGCTTCCTGTGGCCGTACGTCCTGTGTCCATGCCCCTATGCATTCTGATTGGTTGGCTGGTTTGGTGCCAATTTGACGCGCATTGTCACCCGACACTGACAAACGTTTTCATTCGTATATGGCGGCATTCTGTGACAAATAGTTTGTTACATTTTGCTTTCATTCAAGGTGCAGTTTATATTTAAATTCATTAGTATTTTTCGGTTTGTTTTAACTTCCTGG
>JAOBRF010414948.1:0-10010 GCA_027575005.1 Sphenopus marsupialis | reverse complement strand
TATCATTTGGCGAGACCACACAGATTTTCATTATGATAGGAGCCACTGCCTTCCTACTTTATGTTTGGAATGATTGCCTGTGATTTGTGAGAATTCTGTGAATTCTGTGAATTCTCCAGCCACTGGTTTTATTTCTTTATATAAAATTGTGACTGAGGTCAAAGAACCTTTAATTTATATTATAAGTAAATTAATGTTTTAATGTTTTGGTTTTATTTCTCATTATAATTTAACTGAAAACGTTTCTCCCCTCTCACTTTAGACTTGTGTCTATCACAATTTTGTTATGACAGATACAATTATTTTGTAGATTGAAAAAGGAAATTTAAGGTTGTATAATGTGTAGTGTTTAATATTCCCTGGTTTCGTTATTCTGAAATACAGTTTGCTTTACCACAAGGGCTACTCTTATCAAATTCAAATGCATGAATACATGGTGCCTGATCCACTGTAAGCAAGTTTTGAAACCATAATTCTCATGTCATTTTGGCTAAAGTCAAAATCCACTAGTATTGATTTTTAGCTTACCGTTGCTGCTCTATTACATATGGCAGCTCTTTGGTTAGATGATTGGAAATGTTTGTGAAACTAGTATAATCTTTTCACAAGCATAAATGCTCCAATGGAGTTGCACTTATCTCTGGTTTCTGTAGTGTTAAGTGGCTGGGAGTCATTGAATCCTCCTGACTTGGACGGGCCACCAATCAATGGAGGTTAGTCCCCAGCAGAAACTGGTACTCATTTTACTGACCTCTGAAGGATGGAAAATTGAGTCAACTTTGGCAGAAAAGAAGGTCACACAAATGTCCAACTCTTAACTGAGCCAGGGTTTGAGCCTGCGACCTTGTGGCTAGAAGGCAAATAACTTACCACTGTGCCAACCACATCACTTTAAACTTATGAAAGCTAGCTCTTTCATTAACTAGTTGTACTTCAGTAAATTGGAGTGACTGCTTTTCTTAGGCAAAAAACCTGTAGAGAAAGCCAGAGTACTGCATGATTACGTACCACAGAACGACGATGAACTGAGGCTGACCAGGGGGGACATTGTTGTGGTGCTAAGTAAAGAAGTCTTTAATACCGACGGTTGGTGGGAAGGAGATTTGAACGGCAAAGTTGGACTTTTTCCAGAAAACTTTGTGGAGCTCATTGCTAGTGATCAGGAAGAAAAGAAGAAAGAGGTTTGTTTACTAAAATGGTAACATTACATTACACGAAGTCTCAGAAACTCAAATTCCTAAAAATTCCTAATTATTAATTTTTTGCATGTCCTATAAATTCATGACAATTTTTTAAGTTTTTCACCCTTTTCCTGTTAATGTGCTACATATATTCAGCATTGGAGAAGTTTCTTTTTGCGATGTTGGTTTTCGAAAATGACATTATCATATGGTATCATCTGTTTTTGCATTGGATTGTTTATAGTGAAATCATCCCCAGGCTCCAGTCCAGATAACCTGAGATCCTCTGGTAGAATATTCACTCACACATTCACACTCACTCACTATCCATTAAAGAAAAACGTCAGCTATCCACTGAGGTGTGAGTCTGACACCACAAGGTTGTCCTGGCTCGCCACACAACACAAATATAAAACAGCGCTATTTTCTTGCTATCTGCCCCTAAAACTCCCTATTTTTGAGAGAAAAAGACTCTAATTTTCTCCCTAAACTTGGTTACAAAGCGACCAGAATGTCTGCTTTATGTTCAATTCATGTCCAATTCATTTTGCGATCTCGTTTGTGTCACCAGCCACCTCCCCTTCCAACAGGACCTAAAAAGACAGCCGGAGCGCCATTGATATCTTCGCAAGGTGGGTGACTGAGACAACACTTCCTTTTTTCAAGTGTCAAGTTTTACTGTATATTATACAGTACACTCTTTTTTTGAACATGTACACGCTTCCTTTCGTTTTGACATCTTGATAGATGAGAAAACATAAAGCGCCCCGAGCACACACGGTGCTTTGGTACATTAATATGATCCATGTTCTGTAAGCCTCACCCATTTAAAACAATTATTAAATTGTTTATTTATGGTTTAGGCACCCTACAGTACACGTAGTATCACGACATATGGAGTGAGAACAAAGAAAATTTAAAGAACTTTAAGAACAAAATAAGAACGTTTTGAGCCTGAAATGGCCGAAAAAATAAGAACATTGAGCCTGAGCTAAATTTTACTCTGAAACAAAGCTCGAAAAATCCACTAGCCCTACCCCCTGGGGCTACTAATAATTCAGGTTGTGCTAGCAGTTTTCAAACGATTTATGGCCAGCGGGCTAGCAGAAACTTGGAAAAAAAATTAACGAAAAGAAAAATCAAGAAAAATCATTACAGTTATTTTGCTTGACCGCTCACAAACAGATTATCAGTAAATGACAACACTGGTGAGAAGAAAATTTTCAGCCGTCACGATTAAGGAATTAATTATGTTTTAGTGCTTCGTTGTCCAAAGGAGTTTGGTACTGAGCTTGTGTTTGGCATGCATCAGGGTGTGCTTTTGTAAACATTAAAACTAGATGTAAGGCTAGCTGGTTTAAAATCCGCAGTAGTTGACTCAGTCTATCGAAGTCAAATTCGTACTCTCTTTACGTGATACTGGAATGAATTGCAGTCCGATTTCATGTCATTACAGATATTTTAATAAGGATAATTTGTATCTTCGTTTGTAAATATAATATATCCTGTGTGCCATTATTAACAAGTCACATTTTGAAGGCATTAACCTAGTTTTAGTCGAATTCTTGTCTTATGTTTTGCTTTTTAACACTTGAAGGAAAACTAGTTTTTAAAGTAATTATAACAAGAATTTTTAACTTTATCCTCTGATGTCAATTTGGACATCATCAGCAGAGAAAAAGCCACCTCCTGTCACTCCTACTCCCAGTTCCATGGAATCACCTCTGCTCCCAATGGAACCAAAAAAGCCTGCCATCCCAATGTCTACCAAGCCATCACTTGCCAGTAAGCCTGCCTTACCAAATAAGAAACCGGTTCCACCCAAACCAGAGGGCAAGAAACCTGAATTCCCCAAAAAGAACATTTTAACCCCTGTAAAGAAACTTCCTGGTCCTCCTGGTCCTCCTGGTCTTCTAGATGCAGTTAAGAAACAGCTTCCTGTACCACCTGCAAAGGAGGAGAAGACAGCTCCCTTAACGAATCATGATGCAGACAATATGGCAGTAGACAGAACATCGGCAGGTAGCTCTCAGTTTCTGTTACTTATCCTCCCCTCCTCCTCACCATTCTCCTCCTTGCCCTTCTCCTCCTCCTTTTCCTCCTCCTCGTTCTCCTTCTCTGTTTCCTCCTTGTACCTATCTTTCTCCTTCTCCTCACTATTCTTCTTCTTGTCCTTCGTTTTCTCCTCCTACCCTTGTCCTCTTCCTTGCCCATCTCCTCGTCGTCGTCGTCGTTGTCGTCGTCGTCCTCCTCCTCCTCCTCCTCCTCCTCCTCCTCCTCACCGTTTTCTTATTTTTGTCATTGCCCTTCTCCCCTCCTCCTTCTTATCCTTCTCCCCCTCCCCTTGTCCTCCTCCTCCTCCTCCTTGCCCCACCTCCTGTTTTTCCTTCTTGCACTTCTACTTCTCCTTCTTCTTCTTGCCCTTCTGCTTCTCCTCTTTCTGTTTTTCCTGTACATTGCTTTTTCTTTCGCCTCCTGCCTCTCCTCGACCAACTTCTACTGCTGCTACTTGCAAATCTCATAAGGTTAAAGAGAGAAAATCGATTAAGCCTTCATTGCCACTTAGGCTGTAAATGGATTTAACTAGCTAGGTGAGAAAAGAACTTAACTATCAACGTATGTTGCAGGTGAATTGAACTTGGATGAGATTCGACCCACCGAAACTCTGACACATCTTACAGCAAACCGGGCAAAAACACCACAGAAGGCTCCGCCATCACGTTATTCTAGAAGTTCGGTGAGTACATGTTTTCGAAAGGGCTAAAATATAAATGTTTTGATAACGATGCTTAAAGTGTCCATATGACGAACGGCACTTTTTTCGGTCTTGGTAAAATGCATAGAGGAGTATTCTAATAATATTTTTCGAGGCCGTCACAACTTTGCCACAAAGTCGAGCTTTAAAGTTCCTGTGCTGGAACGAAGATGACTGGGAGTCTGGGTCCAGAACAGGCCGTGACGTTATGTCAGGAATCATCGGCTACTGCATCAAAGTGAGGCGTGTTTGTGAAATGCTATGCGGTCGCGGATGTTTTGACTCTATTTTGGCTGTTTTACAATTGAGAAGTTTGCTATGTCTGTTTTCTCGTGTTTATTCACTGGAATGTTCGTTTAGCTGCTTGTAGCAACTATAGTATCACCACCACGTTTGGCTGTTTTTACAATTGAGAAGTTTGCTATGTCTGTTTTCTCGTGTTTATTCACTGGAATGTTCGTTTAGCTGCACGTACCAACTATAGTATCACCACCAAGCCTCGCTTTAGTGCACGAAAACGTTATTGTGACATCATCATGCATAAGTTCCATTTTAGTAGAACATAATCGTTTGACGTCTGTGGCCCGCCAAAACAGTAAGATATACACACTGCGCATGAGTGTGAAAGTGTCTTATAGCATTAACATTTATAAATAAAAATATATATCTAATTTAAATAAAATAAAGTGCAGGACAACCAAGAAAACACATCTGCTTGTCTAATATAGTTGGACATGCTAAATAAAGAGAAGCGCAAGACGTAACTTCATTAACTCAAAGTTGCCGTCGGCTAATATTGTTTTTTGGTTCGTTTTGTTTTATCCGCAGGAAGGACGATTAAGTGCTGACTTAGAAAAAGAGGTATGCATCGTACGAACCCCGTCTTTAGGCCTGAAATTTGAGAAAAATGATGTTAGTAAAATCTAATTGGCTTTGTGGTAGTCAGGTTGGTGTAGCGGTCATCACTCGCGCCTCCCACCTCTACGACCTGGGATTGACTCCCGGACTCCGCACGTGGGCTGAGATTTGTCGATCTCAATCTGACTCCGAGGGTTTTTCTCCGGGTACTCCGGTTTTCCTCCCTCAGCAAAATCGACTTCCAGTTAATAGTTAATAGTTGATTATGGGAATAATGAAGCTTGCGATGATAACGATGATGATGATGGTGGTGGTGGTGGTGGTGATGATGATGTTGGTGGTGGTGGTGGTGGTGATGATGATGATGGTAGTGGTGGTGGTGGTGATGGTGGTGGTGATGATGATGATGTTTGAATTAACGATGGTAACTGAACCTGCAATGATAAAGATAATTGGTAATAATGATGAAACTTGCGGTGACGGTAATGATGGTGATGATGATGGAGGAAATAACAACAATAAATCTTGCAATGATGATGATGATGATGAAGCTTGTGATGATGATGATGATGATGATGATGATGATGATGATGATAATGATGAAGCTTGTGATGATGATGATAATGATAATGTGATCGTCTCCATAGGATGGGAAGAAACACGTTCCTGTGATTGAACCTGCCAGTGAGACAAAGGAACCCGCGTGGAAGAGAGAAGTGAGAGAAGCAAAAGAAGTGAAGGATGCCAAACGGAACTTAGAGCTTAAACCGAAGAAGAGTTTGGAGGAGAAGGTAGGCGTATGAAATTAGGATCTTTTCTTCCTAACCCAGTTGGATTGCTTTAACCAGCCAAGGAATAGATTTCGACCGGCCCAAAATGAAATTAACTGGCCCAAATCATAAAGCAAAATCATCATCGGTCATTCAAGAATAATTTTAATAACGTTTGTTTCTATCTTCAATGATTCTTAAAATTCAAGAGAAACACGGGTAATGTTTAGGATAGAGAGAGGAAACGTTTGTTAGTTTTGAATCCAGGACGTTGCGGTGAAAACTATGTTTAACAAGTGAAGTATTAAAATTGATTGAATTTACATAGAAATAACTTGTGATGAAAGGTATTGTTTTGTAGCTTACAGCTAAGGTATTGTTTTGTAATGAGCTTAGTCTTTAAAGAATCGCTTTGCACATTTAGAGGGGGTGACGTCATTGTGAATTCTAGTAGCTTCTAGTAGAAGTATATGAGAACTTGTTTCTTATTGCAGATGAATCAACTGATAGTTTTTGATTCACAGATCACCACTCCATCAGAGGAGAAAACAAAAAAACAAGAAGCCATTGCAAAAGAGCCAGAAAAATCTTCCGCGCATGCGCCGTCATTGGATCTAGATATGGTGAAAAAGCTAGGTGAAGAAATCTCTCAATTGCGAGACCAGATGCAAGCAATGGAGAAAAAGCACAAAGACTTAGAGAAGACCCTTCGGTTAGAAGTAGAAATGTTAACAAATGATGTAGACGAGGGGAAAAAGAGCATTGCCGCGCTTAAGATAGAAATCGATAGAATCAAGAAACGGGAGAGCCTGATGCAGGGCACTGTTGGCGAATGATAATATCCGATAGCTAGAAAGTTTTTCAAGTTTTGCAGAACGTCACACTCTGATTTTCGATGGCCATGAAGTTCCAAAATCGTCCATTAGTTTTCTCTGGAGAAGAAAAAAGTCCGCCCCGTAGTTTTTTATATCTGTAATTTACTTCTATTTCAAAATGATCCATATGATTTTCATGCCGGCTTTCTTAATTAAGCGTGATGTATATTGTAAATACCAAAAAAGATATGTTGCTGGCTTTAGCGTAGCGTGTTTTTACAGTTATTAGTAGTCAATTTAAAGAAAGCTTTATATCAGATAATTAGCATCGAATCAGACTCTGACGACGAGAAGAACACTGAAAGGGATATCACGGCGCACTGCTACAAAGAGATTTAAAATTAGATACGATAATTTTAGGTATCACACACGCACACGTTGTTGGCGTTCTTCCATCTCACTGCGCACCCTACCATACCCCCCGTCCCCTTGCCTTAGGGAGCGTTCGTTTGGACCTATTCCGGAATAGGAATACATGGAATAAAAACTTTGTCGGATTCGTGTGGCTGCTTTTCCTGCGAAGTTACAAATAAAGCATGTCTCAGTGATAAAACTTTTTTGAGTTTTAAATTTGAAACAAACTTTTCATTGCCCTGATTAACTAGAAGGGAATTCATAATTTCATTCTTAATATAGTTGGAATAGGCCCAAACGAACGGGCCCTTAAATATCTGTCTACGTCACTGTCCGAAAATGACGAAAAAGTGTCTGTTACAGCTGCCTATGTTAAACTTGATCAGTTTAAAGAACAGCTGCACACAGAGTAAAAAAAAGACAGAATGTGATGCTTTGAGTAAACAGCAACTTCCGCATAAAATACGCAATTCTTTGATAATTATGTTATGTTGTGGTTATTACGTGGATAGATGACTAATCGTTTAATGGATTGTTAAGAAAAGCGTGGTTTGAAACGGTCTCGTTTAGTAGAGTGCGGTGTATATGTTAAGAATCTGTCTTAAAAGCTGTCCGTTCATACAGAGAGTTCATTACCGTTTGAATAAAGAACGCAAACTAAAGTTCGATTTTTTTGTTGTTTGCGTGTAAAATTTTCTGAAATATGAAACTAATCAAAACCAGGGATTTGCAGTTGGTGTAAGTCCTGGGCGAGTGAAAAAAGCTCGCTGACTGGATCTTAATAATAACTTTTAAGTTATTGTTAAAAGCAGCCAACGACAAAGGCCTTAAGATATGACCTCCATAGGACAAACACCATCTCGCTTTGTCTGTGAATATCGACGTTCTTATTCTTATGAAAGTTATTTGGATACGAAATTTTTCAAATCTTAAAAGACCAACTATCACCTTTACATTGAATTCTCCGATAAGGCGAGTGAGTTTTGGCGAGTTACCGAGTGGCAATTTTTAAGAAGTGCAGAACGAAGTACATTCCAAAAAGACAGACATCACAGATATAGAATGTAGATCAGAAATGATGCGGTGGCCCACAGGAGGCATGCTGCAAATAGAACGAGTTGCTGCAAATAAAAAGACGAGCGAAACATGACTCAAATTTCGCAGCTTGTACAGAGTGAATATTCAAGCTCTGTTACAAAGCTATCGAACCCAGTCTTAGCCGGCCAAATGCTCGCGCAGCGTTTCACTCTTTATTTGCAGCAACTCATTTTATCATTCGATGGAATTTTTACTTCTTTATCATTGGTCCAGGGCTCACCACGTGACCTACAAATAACTGCCTACAAATATGACACTGCTCATGCGCATTACCGTCTGGCAGATTTCAGCTGCAGATATGACACTGCTCATGCGTAGTTTCGACACAATGAATTTTGTCATAGCCGACTGTGATTACGAGGCAATGATTAACGCTTGTCACTTCCCACAAAAAATTGAAAAAGCAAATTCAGTGATCAAATGAATAAACAATTATTGGACTTGATAATCGCAAAATATTGTTATTTGTCAGTGGTGAGCAGATTCATTATTTGCCGTCGCCACTGACAAATCACGATATTTCGCTCAACCTCGTCCAATAATAGTTTGTTATCTGCAGTGACTCGTTTTATTTGGTTCATGTCCTCTATGAACCACTGTAATAAACAAATGAGGGTTAAACGATGTTTTGTTGTTTAATACAACAACATCGTCAGGCAGTGATGAGTCGGAGAGATTGTACAATGATCTTAGAATAAGGAGTAGGATTTACATAACTGTGACGTTAAAACAATTGTAAATCCCTTGACGTTGTAATCGTCCCCTTGTTTTAACATCAGTATTATGTAAATTCGTACTCCTTTTCTAAGATTATTGTGCAATATCTTGTCCTTGCCAGACAATGTTTTTGCATTTAACAATGAGATATCGTGTTTACAATTGTTTTTTTTCTTGCATCTTTTCTGATCTAAATTCTAGATTCGAATAAATTCAAATTTTCGTGGCTGGGAAATATTCGTACGTTTCATTTTCCATCGCCCCGTCTCTTGTGAGGGTGGGGCGGTTGGTCTGTCGGGCAAAAACAAGATAAAAAAAGAACACTTGATTTTGCATAAAGAACTTGGCCTAGTTTCACGACACGGTCTCTGGTCTTAGAAACAATCAACTCTGCGTTCAAGAACTTCAACTAGTGTCTTTTGATATAAACGTGCAAAAATGCTTCGATTTTAGTGCTTATGTCTAAATGTATTTCGAATTGACTTTTTCTATTTTCTGGAAACCAAAATAGACTTCTACATGTTGCAGTCCTTGAAGTGATATTTGAAAAACGAGGGCGAGTCAGTTCATTGGGTTTCCAAAAACGAGAAAACAGATGAAAACACGAGGAGTTACAGCCGAATGCTTTTATTGTTTTTGAGTGTTCGGAGTTTTCAAATAACTTCTCCAACAAATACAATTACGAAATAAAGGTCGTAATTAGCGTTTCTTTTTTACAGAGTTAAGCTGGAATTCGAATAAGGGGCTGTTTACGTGATACCGGAACGAGTTTCATTCCAGAACGAGTTCATTCCATCGTCATAACTCATATATTTTACTGCATATGTTTACATGATCCCAAGACGAAATTAATGTCGTTCCAGAATGAGTTTATTCCGGTTTTCAATCCGAATGAAATTCTCGTTCTGGCATGACATTTCATTCTGGTATCATGTAAACTGAAAACGAACTCCTTTTTTCGAGAGGAAAACTGCAAAGCGTGCGGTCTTGGGCGAGTGGCGCATGCGTATCGTCATTCAAGATGGCGGAAAAGAGTGTAGACTGAGCCGGTCGGTTTTGTCATGTGAATGCAATACGAACTTCATTCCAGAACGAAACTCATTCCGGAATGTCTTTCATTCCGGTATCATGTAATCAACCCCTAAGACATGCACCTAATTACCTAATTGCTAGGCTATAATTTGTGGTCTTTGTCAGTCACGGCTATCAGAGAAATACTTGTAAGGTTTTCCCACTTTTTGCAACAATGGATTATAATGAGTTTTGGCTGCACACTTAGTGCTTTGTTACTGTGTTTCTTGTTCGTTTCGCCATGGCTGAGATACAGGCCTTGCAAAAACGAACGAGGAAGAAGAAGTCTTAGTAGAAAAAGCTGTGCGAAAGTTGACCCTTTATAAGAACA
>JAOBRF010412726.1:0-10018 GCA_027575005.1 Sphenopus marsupialis | reverse complement strand
GGCAATGGATTGTGTCATCCTGGGACCCGTCAACAGGAAGATTCAGTGCGCAACTTTTAGGTAGACTAGTTTTTGTGTTAAATATTCGGCGGCGTTTATTAATATTTTGGTTCTCAGGTGCGGCGTTTATTCGAGGGCGGCGTTTGTTCGAGGAAATACGGTAAGCCCCAACCGGTATATATATAGTAGCTCTCAGGGTCATCAAGACACACAAGCTCCCCCACCACGGCAAGGTGACACCTCATTTATAGTTTATAGTCGTTCGCTACGCTCACTCGTGATATATATTTTTTTCACTCGAAGATAGGGTAAACTTCATATGTTTGCGCCACCGTGTAATATCCTCCCTACTTCTCTTGACTTCTCTTATTGTTAGATACCGCAGACCAAGTGAACTGCAGAGTCAAGTGTGAAAGAGCAGGCGCCATTTTCAAAAAATGGCGAATCAACAACCACGTGAACAACGAAAGAGGTATCGCATTCTTTTGTCGTCGTTCTCGCAAAACGAGAAAGCAGATTTAGCAAAAATCATAAAAGAGTTGGGTGGTATTTACCTGGAGACGCCGGTAAGAGTTTGTATGTTTTTCATCTGAAATATTATATGTATTTAGTTTCAAACCGAAATAATCTTCGATCAGGCTAACAAAGCGAAATGGCGCGTAAATTCTTGCAAAGAATTTCTCAGTTTCTTTGTGATTGCATGTTCAGAACTTCACAGCTGTGACTTCAGTACAATATTGTTTTGACTGTTTTTGTTTCTGAACATTAGCTTCATTGCATACGGTTGCTGATTATGTAATATAAATTCTCGACTGCATCACTGACCCGCTACGTAGCTATTTTAATATCGTGATATTATAGCCTTTAAAAACTTGCATAGTTTTTCAGGCCTCGTCTCCCGAAAATTACGTAGTACTAATAATCGAGATCCATAAAAAAGCTAAGACTATAATTAAATTCTTATATCTGAAAAAAAAATGTAAATCTTAAGAAATGAACCGGTGCCAAGGACCAATATAATTGGCTTTGGCTGCTTTTCCTCTGTTAATTTTGTAGCTCTTCAGTGAAAATAAAATTTGAAAATGATTTTCAATTCACATTATAATGCAAATATGAAAGCCAGAGTGAAGGCTGATACGCCCCTTACGCCTTAGTTGTATTTGTTTGTGTAAACTTTGAATTGAGTTTCTTGTATTCTATATGATGCTGTGTTTTAATTTCAGAACTTTGTTGCATCGTGCACCCATATCATTTGTGGAAAGCCTAATCGGGGTGAAAAATTCGTATGTGGCTCTGCTTCAGGTAAAACAGTCGATCATTTGATCACTCTGCTTAATTAACTGTGACAGAGTTCGCACAGCTAAATAATGACAAAACAAATAATAATTTTCAGTGGATTAGTTTTAAACACATTATTTTTGTTGTAATCACAAACTAGTGTTTATAAGTATTATAATTTTTTTATTGTGCTAATGGTAACTTGCAGCCATCGTAGACCTTTTTCACACAGTGTGACATTGTAAAATGTTCCATTTTTTTGGAAACCAAAGATCCTCATCAAATTTGGCACATTTAAATACTAGTAAAAGAATAAAGTTTCAATGAGAGTGGCCTAAAATGGACGAAGATATATAGATCCTATGCAAAAATGGCGATGATTTTAACATTCTTTTGTCTGCATTAAAATTAGCCCTACTAGCCTGGTTTGGAGTAACAATTTTGTTTTGAAAGTTTAACACCAGGACAAGGCTAGTAGGGCTAATTTGAATGTTGACAAAGGAATACTAAAATCATCGCCTTTTTTGTATAACGTCTATGAATGTTTGAAGCTAAATATTTTCATGGAATTTTTGAAAGAAAAATATTAATGTACTGTATGTTGTAGCATGATAACAATCTTGACAGGAATATGCATTCCTCTGGCCTGTCCCCTATACAGTTTCTTTATAGATTATATACTTAGATTTAAAAATTAATTTCTTTTTCAATTTAGTTGCTATATCTTTGAAAGGTGACATTTTACTAAATGTACATAGATTCTTTTTTCCAATAAATCAAACATTTATCCCTTTCAGTCCCAGTGTTTTTGTAAAGTCTCCCAACTAGAACCCATATTTTTCATAGAACGCGTTTGGGAGAACTTATCTTTTCATCTTCAGTCATTTGCTTTGTTTGATCAATTCTCATTTTCTCATTACCAAATGTTTTATTTTGTATGTGTTATGTTAAGAGAAGCTAAATATTGATAACTGACTGGGACTGAAAGGGTTAATTGTGTCATGCTCAGTGTGAAAAGGGTCTACTGTATTACAGAAGCAGGCAAGGTTATGTGCTTGCAAGTTACTATATATGCTATAACTGCCGCCTGGTTAGCCAAGTTGGAAAGGCTGTGTTCTGCCGCGCAGGAGGCTGGGGTTTGACTTAAAATAACTGAGGAGAAGGTGCTGCCTTTGCTCTAACATCTGCAAATGGTTAGACCTTTGGATCTTCTCAGATAAGGATGTTAAATCATACTGTAGGTCCTCAGAGACTTCCATTGCAGGGGGCTTCGAGTCCTATTGAGGTTCTCTATCCACCAAAGAGTAATAAGTTTAACACAAATTAACAAATAATTATAATTATTTATTTGAATAAGCACCCAATTAGTTTTTGGACTTTTGGTAGGGGGGTGCTTATTGAACAGAGGGCTAAAAGCTAATTTACTTAAAGTTAATTTTAACCAATTTAGTCACAAAGGCATATGAATCTTAAGCAAATTTATTATCTTCAAATACAAAATATTTTTTGTTCAAGCAAGCAAGAAAGAAGACTTTCTCTGTGTGTATAAATAATTATTAATTTAAGTTACTGAAAGGCATAGTGGAAAACAACATAGTATGTTATAGTACTATATTACAGTAAGTGAATTTGGGGTTAAGTTTTCCATGTACTCTATTTATCTGTGTATAATATGCATCTGTGTATAAAATGCACCCTCATTTTCTATCACAATTTCTAAAACAAAACAAGGTTTGTTCTTTCAAATTTATTTATTGAATTGTAATTAAACTATGT
Source organism: Sphenopus marsupialis (assembly GCA_027575005.1). Classification (NCBI taxonomy): domain Eukaryota; kingdom Metazoa; phylum Cnidaria; class Anthozoa; order Zoantharia; family Sphenopidae; genus Sphenopus; species Sphenopus marsupialis. Next base: position 6,964 of record JAOBRF010412726.1, on the reverse strand, counting down.
GTATTCATTTCAAACGTCAATAAGAGGTTAAAATATATATTAAAATGGTATAAAAGTTTAAAAGTTAAATGTTTAAAACAAACGTTTTCAACTCTTTAAGTCATCTTCAGGTTCAATTAAAACTTTCCGGCCATTTTAATATAATAATAATTTATTATATTGTAACTAAACTAGAGTTGGGAATTTACATTTTCAATAATATAAACACACACTGGTACTGTAATTCCAATCCAATCCAATATCCTTTATTTGCATTCCATTACAGTATATGTTACAACGGTTTTTCTATATGTATAACATTTAACATTTCGCTATAAATAACATTTGTTACAAATATTGTTTGCTACTTTACAACAGTTGTTTGAGTTTTCATTAAGTTTAAGTAAGTTATATCGTACTTAACCAGACCCTTCAGTTTCTTGAAAACCATCTATTATGCAAGCTTGCTACTCAAGTCTCAAATTATTATTTTTCCTTTTACCCTAAATGTGGCTGTTGGTCAAATGCTCAAAAACTTAAAAAAACAATGCAGTCGAAGAGTTTGAAACTATAGTATTTATTAACTTTTTGATTAACTTTTTGTTGTAGGAAAATGGGTTTTGAAAAAGGATTTTCTGCTGGATAGTTTTAAGAAGGAAACATGGGCTGAAGAAAGCAGTTATGAATGGGACTCAAACAAAGGATGTGAACATATTCCTTTGCCGCACATACTTGCACCAATGCGCTGGAGGAAGACCCTGAGTAGTAGTAGCTCATGTGACATGAGGCCATTCGCTCAGTGGACAGCAATTGTTGTGATAAGTGATGCTGGTAAAAGACAAGCATACAAAAGGTATATTCATTTGTTACTGCATGACTTTTTGTACATGTATTGTTTGGTTTTAGTAATCAGATTATAATTTTTATACTAGTGGTAGCTTGCTAAGTGTCAATGAGCAAAACTTTTAACAAAAGATTTATTAATCATACTTTTTACACAAGTCCTCTTCTTCAACTATTATCCTTTTCCTTCCTTGCTTTAAACTTAATTTAAAGGGATCCTTGGGTGTCCAACACTATTAACCCTTTCAGCCCAGGGCAATTTATCAACATTTAACTTCTCCTTAAATACATAACTTATAACAAAACAATATAACTGGTATTGAGAAATAAGTAATTGATCAAGTGGAATAAACTGGAAGTTGAAAAGACAAATTCTCCCAAACTGCTTAAAATATAGAAAGTATGGAGCTCAGTTGGGAGAATTTACCAACATGTCATTTGCCATGGGGCTTAAAGGATTTTAAAATGTAAAAGAAAACATTTCTTTATTTTATGTTCACATCAACATTTGATAATTCTCTGTACATAGCTCAAGTGAAATGATTTCTTTTGAACATTTCCACAACTTGAATTTCCTGCATGCTGCCATCTTGAAATTTGGTGTTGATGGAGTGCGAGTTTGGCACTGCAACCCTAATCATCACCATCGTCATCATTACACATTCCATTTCAAGGTGGCAACTTGCAGGAAACTCAGACTGTGAAAATGATCAGAACAAATTGCTTGACATGAACTATGTACAGAGAATTATCAAATGTGAAGGCCTTCTCAAACGGATCAAACATGTTGGTCAAACATTATCCAACCTTGTTGGACGCACATGTTTGATCCATTTGAACAGCACGATCAAACATGTTGGACCTTGTTTGACAGTGTTGGACGATGTTGGATGAAGTTTTACTTGGTTCAAACTTTTCATCCAACACCGTCCAACATCTTCGATTGCATGATCAAAACATGTCATACAGTAGCTCAGTCTGATGCCACACGTTTCAAACATGTTTGACCATGTTGGACTCGTGTGAACACTCCAGCATCCAATACTGGTTAAACACTGTCCAACATCCCCATACAATGTTGGATAATGTTTTACCAATGTGTTTGACTACAGTAGTGGCAATTGTTTATAGTATGTGCTGAAAACATCACTGGTGTGTATACTGTACATTTTGTTGAAAATAATAAAGTGACCTTCCATGGGATTTTGTACATTAATGGTTACCCATTAAGTGAGCCAAAGCATCAAGGATCTGTTGGGTAAGCATTAAAACCATTCAGGAAAGCATTAGAAGCGCTTAACAAACTGTTAGAAAATTTCTGCTGACCATTAGGAGCCTTCAGGAAACCGTTCAAAGTATTTGAAAAAGTGTTTGAAAATCCGTTCACTACCCATTCATTAGCCATTAGATTTTGCCCATTAAGCCCAAAACCATTAATGTATGAAATCCTGTGGAAGGTCACAAATAATTAGTGTTTGCCCTTTCAATAATGCTATGCTTGTCCCAAGTTCAATTTTTGTCTAGATTCATTTTGTATTGGTCCAGGACTGATGTAGTGCCAATAAGGTCAAACATCATCACCATTATCATCATCATCAATTATTATTATCTGATGATTATATAATATAGTATCCAGTTTGCATGATTTTTGGTTTTGCTCAGGTTACTGGAATCAGGAGGTGGGACCATACTGAATTTGAAGCCACCATTTGATACAGCAAGTCTAGCTGGAAAGCTGACCCACGTTTTTACAGATAAGAATCTGGAAGCTAGCATTGCTGGTTTAAGAAAAGCTGGATTACCCTGTTTGTCACCTGACTACATTCCTGAATCAATATTAAGGGTAAGTGATGTGAACTGTAGTTATTTTCTTTGACAAAAAAGTCCCTGAAATAACAGTCTTACTTAGGCAGGAACTACGTATGTAGTAGGTACAGTAATCCATGTATGATAATTTTGAAATTACTATTGAATGTATATTATTTAAGCTTTGACACTTCTATTATTAATTGTTAATTTTTTTTATTTATTCAATATTATTTTATTTTCCTGATATGGCAGCATATTATATTATTAGTAACAGTAGCATTTTTCGCAGTATTCCACGAAAAAATTGCCGGAGCTGTACGAAAATCTTTGTAATCACTTGAAACATTCGGAAATCTTTGGAAATGGTTTAAAATCGTTTTTGAAGCATTTTTACGATTCAGATGAAAATTTTTGGGAAATCTTCGGAAGTTTTTGGAAATTTTCGGAAATTGTCAAGAATCTTTGGAAATGTGTTAAAAACCACTTTAATGCATTTTTGCGATTTTCAAAACTTTTCGGGCATTACCATGACCGTGCGGGCAGAGATAGGAAAATATGTACTGTGCTAAGAACCAATCAGATTGCAGGATTCGTTACTGTGTCCTCTTTGAAAAAATATAATTAAATACCTAATGCAACTCCCTGATAGGGGCTTTTCAGTGCTGTGATTAAAATACCCAACTGGCAGGGAGGCTGGCCAGAAGACTATTTGCACCAGTGTGGCCAGCAGACAGAGGACTCGAACTCAGAACCTCCAAGTTACAAGTCAGTGTTTCAAACTGTTTGGCCACTGCATCTCATGCATTTGAGTAAGTCATGCTGGATGGTCAGAGTATGTACACGTAAAATAAAAATAAAAAATCTTGAGCTGGGTAATGCAACAATGTTATACAATTGGAGAGTGAATGAGCTTAATACATTTTGCTTCAACTGGTGCCAGTCTGTGGACTGAGTAAAGAGTTTGGCTGTTATATATCGTACCATGTATAGATGAAATTTGTTTGAAAAAGGCCAGCCATTTTGCTATGCCAGGGCATTTCTCTCTAGGTCATGGAAAACCTTGAAATCCATGGAGTTTTAGAATTTCATTTTCCAGGCCTGGTTGATTAGGGTCATGAAAAGTCATAGAATTCTGGTACAATTTAATTAGTATAATTGTAAAAAAATATCATAAAATAATATTAAAAAACTTTTTTCACTTGCACAAATATCCAAAAGTAACAGCTGGTCTCTTCCTTCATCTTGGCTAACGTGAAAGGGAAATAGTAATAATTGAGAATTCTTAAAGAAACAAAGAGACCAAGGTCATGAAATATTGTGAAAGATCATGTAAAAGTTATGGAATTTCAGAACTTTAAAACAGTACAAAAGAGAAAAACTTTGTAGAAAGGTCAGTTCCTGCAATCACAAGCACTAGTAATTGATTTTATAAAAGGGTTGCAGTAACAGATTAGATAGTTTAGACACTTACTGTGAAACACTTCCTAGTAAAAATAAAAATTTAAATATATAATCATGTCACACCACATCCTCTCTCCTCTTGAGAAATTGATTGACACCAAGAATTCAGCCCTGTTTTATGCTTGGGAAATTGTGTAAGTTATGAGTGGAAAAACTTCAAAAATGAAGCATGAATATCACAAGACCCAACATCTCCTTTTCGTTTTCCAACTCCAACAACAACAAGTCTTTTTGAAACCTCTGGAAGCTCAATGTCAAGAATACTGTTGCTGCTGTAACTTTTAGGGAGTTATTAACAATGGATTATTTCAAGACATATATTGTCAAAAGCTAAATCCTTTTACGAGCCAAGTGGCCCATTGGAGCCAGTGCTTATCCCTGGTTTCTGCAGTGTTAAGTGGATGAGAGTCATTGACTTGCCCTGGATGGGACGCTAATGCGTTGCAGGTTGGCTCCCGGCAGAATCTAAAGCTAAATCCTTTTATGAGCCAAGTGGCCCATGGAACCGGTGCTTATCCCTGGTTTCTTTAGTGTTAAGCGATGAGAGTCATTGACTCCCCCTGGATGGGACACTAATCCATCGCAGTTAGCTCCCAGCAGAAGCTGGTACTCATTTTACCGACCCCGGGAGGATGGAAAGTTGAGTCAACTTTGGTGAGAAAGAAGATCACACAAATGTTCAACACTCGGTTTGGCTGGGATTGTATTGTCTAAACACTAATTATTATTTTCTCCAGGATCCCAAACCTCAGGCATCTGAATTTGACATAAACAGCTACACCCCTAAGATTGCAGGCAGTGTTATAAACAAACCAAGTGTGGGGGAAAATAGTAGCAGTTTAAACCAAAGGATAACAAAAACAAGAATGGACAAAACAAATATAAAAAAGAATAGCAACCAATCTAACCTGAGTACAAGCAAGCCCAACAATCAATATTCAAATACATCCAAGAGAAAAATGAATTCTTCTTCAGGTTTATCATCTGAGAGTAAAAAAGCTAAGAAGGTAACTGTTTTTTGCAGTGATTTGAAAGCACCATGTGTGTACCAGCAGTTTTCTAAAATTGTTATTTTAATATTGCTGCATTAGCTTTTTGATTAAATTTTAAGAAGCTGCAAAGTTGTTTCTTCCAGTTGGTCCAACAGAGATAAGGATCTTATTTAACATTTTCAGCCCAGGGCAATTTATGAACATCTAACTTCTCCTTACATTGAAGATAAATGGAAACCTTTACTTCCTCTTCCCTCTTGGTAATTGTGACTGGACGAAAATAACCATAACACAACTTTAAACCATTAACAAACTAGGCCAACCATCATTTACTGGAGAAACCGGGGACTCGGTCTTAAAATAAACAACATTATTAATAAAAAGAAAAGAAAAAAAACATAGCAATGTGCATGCATATGAACAATTGTCAATCTAGAATGTACATAAATTATATGTTTGTATGTATTTTTTTCCCTTCTTTTGATTTATGTATTTATGATTTTTTTCAACTTTGCCTCGATCTTGATGTACTGTATGTATGCATATGTATAGTAAAATTTATAATAAAAAAAAAAGAATAAAAAAAAACTTCTCCTTACATAACTCAGACAAAATAATCTAACTGGTAATGAGAAATGAGGGATTAATCAAGAGGAATAAGCTGTGGAAGTTGAAAAGCCAAATTCTCCCAAACTGCTTATTGAGGAAGTATGGAGTCCAGTTGGGAGAACTTACCAACATGTTATTTGTCGTGCCTGGGGCTGAAAAGGTTAATTTTACAAAAAGTAAAATGTGACATTAACTTTGGAAACTGATAGAGTTGCAGTTTCCAGTCCCACTTCTGTGATCTGATAATGTTAGAGGCCCAATTTTGCAAGGATAATTTGTAACAGTAACTAAAGAAACCAATCTGAAGCCCTAGAACCCTTAGGCTTTACCTTTCCTCTTTCCTTGGTCTGATAAAGTAAAAGAGCCCTTATTGTTTTTTACTTAGGGGAGCATGTGATGGTGACTATAGAAATGGATAAATTTGAAGCCTAGAAAGCATCCCTTGAAGTTTTACACTATCTTCCCTTGGTTCGATAAAGTAAAAGAGCCCTTATTTTACTTCAATAGCATTTGAAAGATGGAGACTATAGAAATGGATAAAAATAATTTGAAGCCTTGAAAGCATTCCTAGCAGTTTTACACTATCTTCCCTTGGTCTGATAAAGGTAACCAGCCCATCTGAAGAATCTGATAAAGCTATGGCTCTCGGTGCACCCTTTACACCTCTCAAAGTTTGTAGGATTCCTGGAAACTCCTTGAAAATTTGTATCACTCCTGGAAAAACCTGGGAAAGTATTGGTCCTATTGACCAATAGTATACAAACCTTGACCTCTTCTTTCAGTTCTCATTTTTTATTTAAATTTAAGGCTACAGAGATCAGATGGAGTCATTAAGAATCAAAATGAGGACCTCAAGCTTAGCTGGCAAAGCACTTATCATCTATGCTGTTTTTCCTTCTAATCTCTTCTGTTAAATTATTCTTAATTAACTATGCTGTTTTTCCTTATCAACTATGCTGTTTTTCCTTCTAATCTCTTCTGTTAAATTATTCTTAATAGTCACTTTTGGAATGTCTAAAACACTTGTTTGTAACTCTTTTTCCACAGGGTGTCAACTTTGTGATATCCGATTGGCTGAATGTGTCAACTCATCATAACACTTACCAAAAGAACGTACCAAATGCCACTTCATCATCCAAAAAGGTATCTAGAGTCTTTCCTGATAATTATCATGAACAAAATGTTGAAATAAACAGGGGGAGGGGTTGAAATAAACAAGGGGAGGGAGTTGAAATAAACAGGGGGAGGGAGTTGAAATAAACAGGGGGAGG
>JAOBRF010412725.1:0-16397 GCA_027575005.1 Sphenopus marsupialis | reverse complement strand
ACAATTGCGTTGATTAATCCCGCATCATCGAAAATCGAGTAAAAATCAGCAGGATCTTCTAAGCTTACCCGGATGGTGGTATTCTTAGATATGCTGCCAGGAGGAACGACAAGATTGACGTTTCCAATTGACACGTTTCCACCTTCTTTGCCAAGGGTACATTCAGTTGCATTTCCTGAGAACAAAACAGCGTGAAACTAAGCTTAGAACTAAGTCAACCTGAATAGGTTCAGGACGTTTATAACTCCAAGATGTGCCTGCTCAATGTCAAACATCGAAACCAAATATTTGTGTATGGAAAACTTAGACTGTACTGTGAACAAAAACTCATTATACAATATTTTTACCCAGTAAATAAATTTTGCATCAAACTACTTGCTACTTGATAAAAGCGATTTTTAAGATTACTACATATGCTTTTCAAAGCATTCTTGAACATGTTTCTCTATGGCAATGAGTGCCTGACAAAATGTTTATTTGTGTATATAGTTTAACATATTTGCAGCATAAAAGATATCATAGCTGTGAACTCCGTTTGAACTATTTCTTGACGTGTAGCTTCTACTTGCTTACACTTTTTCCAAACTTCAATTATGTAGCAGATTATAGCAGGGTGCAGGCATTCGTACAAAAATGTCAAGTGTTCGATTAAACAGATTTGGGAGTTCTCTACACAAACCAAAGCTGCAACACGGCAATTTTGCAAATGTAGTCTACCCAAATATTAAAAGTAACTATTTAGAATATCACAGTGTGGTATCTGCGATTAAAAGCGCAAAATGATTTTCGGATCAAAACTCAAAAAGTACTCTAAATTTTACACTAGAAAAAAGAAAAGTTTCAAAATTGGTATGCCCCTTTCTCGTAAAGCGAGTTTCTTCTTTACCGACAAAAAGCACTTTAAAGTGGCAAAACATGTTTCCGGAAAAAATGTTTAACTTGCCACAAATGTTTTCACGGTCTTTCAAAACAACTCTCGATACCAACTTACAAAATTTCCAATACAGGTTCTTACACCACACAATTTATACAAATTCTAAACTTTTTAAAAGAAAATAATCGATTCATCAAACCGCTTTCTTCTAAACCTATAGGCTACAGGTACAAGGTACATACCCACTAGTTTTCCAGTTCTTTGCAGGGCTAAACTTGTTTCTGCACACGGTTCTCTCTCTAATGCAATGTCAACGGAGGCTTGATCTTCGTCGAGCTCAACAACATCTCCAACAAACACTTGTTTTACTGTCCCAGTAATTATATCTTTCGTAGTAGTATCTTGAACTTCTCCAAATTTCAGTTTTCTGAATCTCTCGATGGTTGATCTAAGGAGGCATCTTTTGTATTTGTTGGGTTCTTCGGCCAGTTTGTCCAACAAATACTCAGGTACGAGATTTTCTTGAAAAAAAGAGTCGTCTCTACGAGCGTTTATCAGCATCTCGGTGCGTTCAGTGTACTTCACAATCTCAATCTCCAGTTTTTTGCGTCTGGTGACAGCCTCGACGTCTTGGTGTACGATGTCAGGTTGTTTCCCGCTACTATCTTCAGTCTTACTTATGATTCCCTGCTCTGGTATATCTTTAACGAGTGCAGCAAGTGCTCTTATAAGTTGGTCGTAAACCTTGGTATGTTTTTCATCGTCTAACAAAAGATTATACAGACATTCATCATTTGTCTGTAAACCTTCGGTATTGTTTAAATTAGTAGCATTGCAAGTTGGAGTCTCGTTAAGAAAGCGTTGATTCCTTTGGTCAACGAGTTGAGCTTCTTCTTGGTTGGAAGTCACTGGATAACTGCTGTTCTCCTGATCATCCTGAGCGTTGTTGTCATTCGTTTTTTGGTCAACGAGCAGTGCTTCCCGACCGTCTTGACTGTTGTTGTCATTTTTCGTTTGGTCAACGAGCATTGCCCCTCCCTGATTAGCCAGATGAGTGCTGTTTTCCTGACTGTCCTGAGAACTGTTGTCTTCGGCATTAGTTTTAGGAGTCTCGAAACTCAGCCAAGAGGGAACGAATTTAGCCGCCTCATCATTTAATCCATGCTTTGCTATATCGTCTTCAAGATCCTCCTTTGTGATGCCAAATAAACCGCTCACTTTGTCACATTTGTCAATGAACTCTTTCCACAGACCCTGACATTCTCCCATCGTGCACAGCGACAGAGGATCACCCACAACAGCAACAAGTGACTGGGCTCTTGTTATGGCTGTGTTGAGAAGCTTAGGATCAGATAAAAACTCAAAATAAGGCTTTTGAGTATTTCCAGTAGCGTATGGTGCCACTGTCTTGCAGGTGTGAAGAGTTCGCACTGTGCTGATTATAATCCCACGAAATTGCTTCCCTGTTAAGAAGAAGAGAAATCTTTAACAAACTTTAAAATGATCATCTTTCTTGATATGGCTGTAAGTTAAATTAGATTCAATTTAACTTTTATTTATGTCCTTAATGAAAACTTGAGGTAACCTTCAGAGGTTAAACTTTGCAAGTAAACAGATGCTTCTTATGCAATTCCTATACTCTATTCTGCTCTGTGAAATAAATGAGTTAAGTAGATTTTAATTTTTCGTTAGAAGGATGGCAAAGGGTAATCGTCGAGTACTGTTATTCAAAAATGTGGTCTTTATTTGAGAATTATTGCTGTTTCGAAACACTAAGCGCTCAAATTATTGACACATTATGAACGAATTCGAATTCTAAGATCGGATAAGTAACACTTTATATGTAAACTTTTGAGCCATTTTCCACTGCATGCAGAAAACCCCAAAAATCTGGCATCAACAAGCTAGGGTGATGGGTAGAGACAATCTTCTGAAGAAACCAGAAGTAAGAGGTTAATTTACGCCGACTGGGACGCCAAACGTTTATTCAGCGAAACATGGCGGATCACGAGTGAAGTTAAAAATTTTAATAGAATGCTCCTAAAAAGGTTTTTCAGAATCTCTCTGGTTGTTCTGTAGATGGGCTCCAGCACCTGACCAATAGAGCAATTTGGGCAAGATTTAACTTCTAAAGAATACAACTGGTGCCGTAGTTTGCCAGTAGGTTCAGGTAACTTGACATTTATTATGAAAATTGTGACATTAAGAAAGGCAAATTTCCATGCTGTCGTTGTGAAGGAATTACCCAGAGTTCCATTCGGACATGATTAACAAAACAACTGGATAGCAAACATTGCTGTAATCGATATCAAAAGGCTGCAGTTCGGGTTTCGGAAAGAAGAACAGGAATCACTGCCAACCAAGCCCATACAGCAAATACGGTGTTTTGGGTTTAGAAATTTAGGCAAATTATCAGCTGATAAAATTGCTGGTTCATTAACGCCCCATAATAATTAATCAATTTGAAAATTTACAAAACAGCAATTTATTTTTTTATGATAACCTTCTATAAAAGTTCACATATTTCTCTAAAAGATAAAACAAAAGTATTAGCTGAAACAAAAATACTTCTGTAAAAAAGAAAAAAATTACCTTGAACACCCTGCATTGTTTCCACTGAGATTTCTGACAATCCATTTTTTCGAAGAGTTTCACGGATCGTTATAACCTAATAAAAATGACATTAAACGTAATGGTAAATTCGCAAGTACAAAGAAACAAACGAAGAAAATGATTATACTAATGTTAACCAGAAGGAAACTTTCCATTTGAATATATTCGTCATATTTCAAAATTTCTAACGATATCGGCGTTGGTTAATAAAAGTGTAGGTTTAATAGCATTTATTTGTTTTTACTGTAAATTGTGCTGTTGAAAGACATTTTTTATATATATTAGTTATAGCGGTTTTGCAGAAGAAGTATCATAAATTTCACTGCTGTTTTAATCGAAACTTGTATGTTTCGAGGCGTCACGCCTCTTCTTCAGAGAGTGGCCGTTGATTAAAGTTTAAAATATTTAAATACAACTTAAGACAATAGAATATTAAGTGGTGTTGGACTAAATTAAAGTTATTGAATATTCAAGGAAGATTGACATGCATAATCTGTTGAGTTAAAACAGGTTTGATCTATTTAATATGCATGGCTTCCTTTATCTTAATGGAAAAGCTTGTTCCGTGGTCTATTATTTTGAAGCACTCGCTCAACAAGCCACTCGGCAATCATTTGATTGCGCAACGGGTATTTAAATACGTGAGACGACTTATCCCCAAGGTGCTCCTGGATGCTTGTGCCAAAATGTCGACGGGTTTTCCCGACATAGCAACATCATGTACAAATTTATATACGACCTGCAACCGGAGTTCCTTATGGACCAGATACCGGTCTTTCACTGAATATAGCATATTTTGTTTTTACATAGATGCTGTAAACTAGCCTGATTTTTATATCCTTACAAACTTTCTTTTTCAGATTGCTCAAAACCTATAAGCAACATGTTAAATTCAGTGAAAGACCTGGTCTCTAAGGAACTCTGCTTGCAGAGATCATATATAAATTTATACATGTACAAGATGTAATTCTTGTATGTCGAGAAAAACCGTCGACATTTTGGCACAAGCGTCCAGGAGCACCTTGGGGATGAAGTCATCTCATCTATTTATAAACACCCGTCGCGCAATCAAATGATTGGCTTGGCCGAGTGGTTTAGGTTCTAGCGAGTGCTTCAAAATAATAGACCACGGAAGTAGCTTTTCCATTAAGATTAAAGGAAGCCATGCATTTTAAATGATCAAAACTGTTTTAAACCAACAAATTATGCATGTCAATCTTTCCTTGAATTTAATAACGCACTTAATATGTTATATCGCTTTAACTAACGGCCGCACTCTGAAGAAGAGGCGAGACGCCTCGAAACTTGGGAATTTTTTCCAATAAAAATGAAGAAACTAACAAATGTTGTTACAGCAGTAAAACTTGGTAATGATGATGATAAAGTTGTGACGAAAACGAAGTATTAACAAGAAGAATGGATGGGACATTGATGAATTTAGAAGGAAACAATCAAATAGAAAGGATGTAAGTTGCATAATATAAAACTATAAAATATCGCTGCATTATTATTAGTAAAGGCCCGTTCAAACGGATCAAACACGTTGGTAAAACATTATCCAACATTGTTTAACGATGTTGGACGGTGTTTGACTTAGTGTTGCATGCTGGAGTGTTCAAACGAGTCCAACACCGTCAAACATGTTTGAATCGCGTAGCGTCAGACTGAGCTATGGCGTGCTTTTGATCGCGCAAGCGAAGATGTTGGACCGTGTTGGATGAAAAGTTTGAACCAGGTCAAACTTCATCCAACATCGTCCAATACTGTCAAAAAAGTCCAACATGTTTGATCGTAGTGTTCAAACGGATCAAACTTGTTGGATCCAACAATGTTGGATAGTGTTTGAACGGTCCTTAAACTATAAATAGGATGTATCGCTAGCGAGTCTAAATGCGCTATTGGGATTCTCACCTGGTAGTAATAGGGTGCCACAACACAAATTTGACTTGGGTCGTATACTCCCCATTCATCTGTTGGCCACGTACTCGTTAGATATTTGACCAACTGAAGAACTTCATCTACTTCCGTCAGGTTCCTATAGGAACCCATCATCGGCTCAAACTCATCTATCCCCATAGCAGAACAAAACGCAACGGGAGGAATCGTTGGATGGCGGGGTTGTGGTGGATCGCTTGCAGCTTCAAGCATTCCTTCATAGAAAATTTTTGATGGAAAGTCAAGAATATCTGGGTGAGATCTGTAATTCTGATGCAGGACTACAAAATTGTTGTTGACCGCAATCTGGCCGTCCGTTTCGTAGCGCAAAATTAGCCTCTCTGTTAAAGATGTTTGTAGACCAAGTTCTCGGGCTTGATCTGAAAACATATCTGGACTCATCTACAACGAAAGCATGAAATTATGACTCATAACGTGGTATTCTTTTGAGCATTATTTTTTATTGCTTGGGTTTTGGTATTTTGATTAAAGTTATACGTATTGGTAAACTATTGAATTCTGCATTATAATATGAGCCGCAAGAAAAGTTTTCCTCCCAAAAACGCTTTCTAAATGACAAAAGCACTTCTCATTTCTTTGGTTTGCGTATCAAAGAATCGAAAGACCGAAAAACGCAGCTTTTTTGTAAACAACATCCAGTAAGTCGTCTCATTTCTATTCCTTCTCAAAAACTCTGCAGTGAAATGACAAATTAACTTCTTTTTCACAAGGAATTACATATAAAGATTAAGAATATAATAAACGTAGATGCCATCTACAAAACATAAATTTTATTAAAATACAAAGAGGTCAAAGTAACAAAATTTAATTCTATAGTTTTCATTTAATTCCACACTCGAGCATATCTGTGATTTCAATAAGCGAACAACTTTTTCTTAGTATAGGTAGATTGGTCAAAAAGCATGCAAGCATTTTGAATACATGATACTTACTCATCGTGATCGTTATTACATTTTGTGTTATTACATTTCGCATTAACGCCTTTATTACACTACATTTTTTTTATTACATGTTGCGTCATGCACTGTTACATTTTGTGTCAAAAGTTATTATATTTTGCGTTACTGCTACATTTTGTGCGAGTTATTATATTTTGTGGCGTAACAATACTTAAACTACTGGTCTTGGAAGATGCACTCGGTACAGTTACCTGCATGTGGTCTCCAGTGAACACAACTTTAGTTTTGTTACCAGCCAGTGTCAGAGGAAGTAGAACTTCAGGTTCAAGAGCCTGGGCAGATTGATCAATAAGGATATGAGAGAAAAAGCCACGATGAAGGCTTTTATCAAACAGAGCTCGCGACATGCTGAGAGTGGTGATAATAACGCGATGCTTGAAGATGTCATCGTAAGATGGGAGAACAAAACAGCTAGAGTCATCTCCTTTCAGACAGTACTGCAGCACATCTTCGTGTACAGTTTGGACATGACGTATTGGTGCACAAATCCTTAATAGTTTGCAGTCCTTGATGCAACCTGTTTTTTTCAGATATTCATTTAACAGCCTCACGTGCAGGTCAGCGGCACTATCTGTGTGCGTGCACAGCAGCACTTGGTTGTTGGTATCACGAATCAACTGTCGAATGGCATGGCTCAAAGTGTGGGTCTTCCCAGTGCCAAAAGGTCCAAATATTATCAGAGGTGCAGCTTCATAAGAACTTGCAACAACTGCTTCGATTGCCATCTTTTGTTTCACATTCAAGTTATTGTCGTCCACATTACGAAGTAGCACCTTAGTTGAAGAATGTTAATCATGTCAGACTCAGTTCAAAGATTCGTATACGAAATAGTTATGTAAAAAAATAAAACCATATTGTAGTCTATCTCGGTGATTCTTAATAAATATAGGGGGCTTTCAATAGCTGTTATTACAGTTATATGCAAATGATTTCAAACAATGGATTCAAATCGAAGCTTTTGGGCAAAGCTATTGTTTTCGCCCGATAGCCTCGACTTCAACCCATTGTTCAAAATCATTTGCATATAACTGTAATAACAGCTATTGATAAATACTCGTAGAATTTTAGATTAGAAAAAGTTCGACTTCCGGCCATTTAGACACTTAAACGTAACAAATACCTTACCATACCTTTCCGTCAAACATCTACAGACGTCATAAACTCGGGAAACTTAATTTAAGGCTATGGTTTGGTTTCACTAGAAAACCTGTTTAAATTAGAGGCCTTAAAAACGTTGTCGTTGTTATTGTCACATTGAAATATTTGACAAAAACAAGTATATGAGTTCGAGAAGATTTGTGTATTTTCAAACAAAACGGCGCCATAGCCCATACACTACCTAGAGAAAAACGAAAATACTGATATTTTGAAGCATTAAGTGTGGGTATAATTACAAGATTTTATTGAATGAATTAAATCTATTTCAACGAGTCAGGACGTATTTTCCGAGCAGAAGGACGAAAAAATTCAACTGATGAGTTAAAATAAATCCCCATATAAATGGGGAAAGCATTCAATATGGTTTCTATTATATAAGTTTTAATAACCTGTAATGTAAAGCATGTCATTGATGCTACAAACAAATCTTTTTTAAACAAAACAAAACAATTTCCATAGCAGATATTGAACAGAAAATGGCGGACCCATATAATAAAGTTATTATGAAACATGACACGTCAGAGTACCTTTCTTCTTACGTCCGTGTTATCAATCGTTGGAAACAAAATCCGCGTGTGTTCAGGGCCGAGCCTGTCAATGGCGTCATGCATTTCACAAAGAGCTGTACGATTTATTTGGAACTGGACATCCACTTCGATTTCGCTTCCATCGATTGGTTTAAACTTAGAGCAAAAGTCGGAAGATAACTTTACAATCACTTGTTCGTTATCTAGAAACTTTATGAGTGCTTCGTAGACTACATCTTCTTCAGAGTTATGAGGACGAAGCAGCACTTGTCCTCCACTCATGTTTCGATTCAACAAACGTCCAGCCACATGATCTGGTGTGATCGGGAAAGATAGAGAAATAGTTCCAAACTTCTCTTGCTTACTGGCGTACTCTGTATGATACATTCCCGAAAAACATGTTGAGACTTTCATTTTTCCAGCGTCGTTAAACCTTCATAAAAATAAAAGGTAAAATGCTTGATTTTTTATCTTTATAAAACACAGGCTGCTATATTGAACAGCAGTGAGAAAAGGGCAACACACAGTTTTAACAGTGCAAGTTTCGAAAAGCAAAACCGTTTGTCTGCTGCTACAGGGTTAACGCAATTTACGTTTGGTATCATGGATGAGAAGGCAAAACAACTGTTTCAAAACTATTTTTCAATGTTTTAGACTACAAAGCTGCTTTAAGCATTAATGATGTTCTGCTTCCAGGAAGTTTTGCTCAATTCATTTCGTGTTTTTTCGTGTCAAAGAATAAATGGCATACCGTAAGCTTAAATTTTTCAAAGAAGCGTTTTGAGGGGTTTATTTTTGGAAGGGGTTTATATTCGGAAAGGCTTATTATAGGAGGGAAATTTGCATTTCAAAATTGGCAGGGCTTATAACTTGGAGGAAAATTTGTGTCAAAATTTTTGAACGACTGGTGATACGGTTTGGGCTAAAAATTCGTAACAAATTAATCACACTGAAAATGCCAAATAATACAATAAAATTAGTAACGTATTTCAGGTTCAAAGTTCACGATAACTAGAAAGCTCATATCGTTTCCACTGCGTCAGTGTATTCAAGATCTCCCGCACGGAATCATTCTTTTATGCATGACTAAAAAAGGTTTCCCGATAATTATGTGTAGTTTGCTTTGGTTTGTATAATTGAGGATAATTTCCAAATGTAAGCCTTCCGGGGCTTATATTCGGAGGAGGTTATATACGGAGGGCTTATTTTAGGAATTTTACGGTATATTTTATCTTTTATCTAACGTAACCCCAGCTAAAAAAAGCTAAATCCTTTTACGAGCCCGGTGGCCCATGGAGCTGGTGCTTATCCCCGGTTTTTGTAGTGTTATGTATCGATCAATTCGAAACTTCAACATGCCCCCCGGGCAACCCCTGGGCATTTGAGTTTTTGAAATTGCTGTTGGTCAAATTCCCGGCCATGTGGATAGATTTGAGTTCAAATGTCCCCGCCCCCGGGACTAGAAAAAATGCGTTTTCGCTGATATTTTCTTTTAATTCAACAGCTATAATCTTTTCACTCATAAGACAGCTTTTAAATGTGTATTAAAGAATCAAAGTGGAGCTGAATATTGAACTTTAACATAATACACAGCTCACTGAACAGCTGAACTTTATATGTTTTATAGGAACATGAATAGATACAATTTAAAGTTTCGTTCTTTGTTTAAATGCCCTGCCCTCTTCCTCCCTTTGGTTCAAATTCCCGGTACGCTTCCTAACGTCAAATTCCCGGGATAAGGCCGTTGTCAAATGCCCGGGGGTTGCTGGGGGGGGAATGTTGAAGTTTCAAATTGATCGATGCATTAAACCCTGGACGGGACATAATCCATCGCAGCCGGTTAGCTCCCAGCAGAAGCTGGTACTCATTTTACCGACCCCGGGAGGATGGAAAGTTGAGTCAACTTTGGCGGGAAAGAAGGTCACACAAATGTTCAACACTCGGCTGAGCCGGGGTTTGAACCCGGGAACTTGTGGTTAGAAGGCAGAGATATTATCACTGCGTCAACCACGCCGCCGTCAACTTAACCCCAGGATTTGAAGAATTCAAAACACCTTGGTCCAGTTATTCAAAAGCTGGTTAGCAAGAATCCAGGGTTACATTTTAACCCATGTTCTTGTTTCCAATCTTTTCCATTTTTTTTTTATTTGAAAATCTAAACAGTATTTTATAAGAACCGTAAACCTTTCCTTGGAAAAGAAATAGCTGCTTGAATTTTGTCTTAACCCAGCCTTTGAACAATCCAACCCTGGGGGGAAAAGATTGGAACATTTTAAGAGACTACACACTCTGGAACATTATTCAACTGTTTAACTGTTGGATTTGGAATTTTGATACCTGTTTAAAATAAAAGGCGACAATTAGAAGCATAGTTGCGTGACCTACCGTCCAATCTCCTGTTGCATAAATGTTTCCTCAACATACAACAAAGAGTGCATAACGCGCTTGTAGTTGTTTGGATTTAGTGCTTTTGCTTCATCTAGCAACTCCGCTGGATAGATTGCTTCTGGTCTTTCCGGTAGAGGCCATTTCTTTAAAAGTTGTACATCCAATGCGTAATTAGAAGGTCGTGGTTCAAATTGTACAATCTTCATTGAAGTCTTGTCCCAAAGTTTCCAGTCCATTTTTAGCTTCCTTCGCTCTGTTTTGAGTTTTTCGAGAAATTCTCCACTCTGCACGTCCACGTGTAACTTAACAACAAGGAATGGAGCCTCGCCGAAATCCAGTATAACGCTTTGAGGAAACGATCCCTTAGCTTCAGCTGTAAAAGAGATTGTCACCTTGACTGTGATGTTACCGTGTTTTGTTGATGGTGAAAGCTGTGGAGGTGTGAAGTCGACGCTGTTTAGTGGTCTGTAGTAACTGTAAGTAGATAGCGACGTTTCGATAGAAACAGATGATAAATAATAGTTCTTGTGGTACGAAGACGCCAAACGGACATACTGTAGGTGACCAATCTTGTCCTCCTAAACAGAAATGTAAGGAACTGTTTCACGTAGTTTTGGATTTTCAATTGCAATTTTGCGTGGTTGTAACTGAGGTTTTGGTCAATTTTGTCATATACAGAGCAGTTTTAAGGGGTCATAACGTCACATTTGGAATTTTCTTGATGTTTTGGTATATCTCTAACATATCTCTATGTCTACATTTGGTTAGTTTCAATTATTGAAAACAAACCACTAGATATTAAGTTTTAAGCAATTTGACTGATTCCCCTATACTCACTTTATATTTTCTCATATAATACATGAGTTTGACACATGATGTATGTAAACACGAGCCACAAAATCCAAAACCAGAATTTGGTTTTCAAGTCTTTAACAATTCATGGCGGAAAACGTTATATTTCTAGAGCTTTTCATCTCTGAAGTAAAACATCTGTTTAAAGAATCCTTTACTAGAAACACTAAAAGCACCACAATAAACTGAACGGAACTGCTAAAATGAATAACGCAAACAGAAAACTTTTCAGCAGGAAAAAGCTAAACATTCAATACAATTTGTCAATAGCTGAATTTCAAATCGTAAATTAAAGTTCAACATCCTACGTTGTTTTAGAATTATTCGGCAGTCCCTCGAGAAGCCGCAAGTTCAATAACTCAATTAAGTATCTAAATATCTAAAGTGTTTTCATATGTGGTTACTCAATTAAGAAAAATCGCCTTTTGTTAATCAAGGGAAGTGATGCTGCAGTTTTCACTTTCTGCGTTCACTATCCCAAAATAAACCATTTTCAATAGTTGGAAACACGGTATTCAATAAATTCGGAAGTTTTCGATTACAAAAAGTCAATCAAAACAATTGTGACGTCATTGTGATAATTTTTTTATGCTTCAGTGTTCATATAACTTCAAGTCGAGGCAAAGTGCTAACTTCTGATACATTTACTGTATTTTCAAGAACACGACTTCGACTTCATTGTTTTGTTTGTAATCAAAGAACATAATTCGATTGGTCTATTGTGTACAGCTATCCCGATTTACTCGTTAACTCGTCCTTTTGTATGTACAAATGAATTGACATTGATTCCGCTTCAACGGAAGCAGCAAACAAGTTTAGACCAACCTGATATTGAATGGATATGGTCCATTCATGCGTGTGCCTTGGCCTATTGTCTTCGACCTTTATTCCAACATTTCTTTCATTAGGACAAGTGGTAATAACTACCCCATTAATTTCTTCAACAAGATCTTTCGTCTAAATAAAACGAGAAGAATTGCATGCGTTATTCTAACATTATATCAATTTAAAAGTCTTTCAAAAAAGGTTTTGGCGGTGTGTATATGTCTAAACATTTCATACAAGGTTTTCTAAAATCTGTTATTTCTCCTTATGCACGAGCACCATCCTCCACGTTAATTAGTTTGCTTGGATTGTTTATTTCCCAAGGCTATGAAATACTTCTTTTGTTCCAGTGTGTGTTCGAAATTAAAACTCTGAACGAGTTCCAAAAGACGGAATGGTTACTTTTAAACAATGTTCAGCTAGCGCTAGGGCAGAAAAAGGAAAGAAAACAAAAGGAGAAGAGAGGAGAGGAGAACCGAAAGGAGAGGAAAGGGGATGGTTCAGAAAGTATGACCGTAGGATTAGCTACGCTAAGCTTCTCGTTACTTCACTAGTTCTACTACAGTTAATTTCTTGACAGCATGCATTTTTAATAACCAATACATTTTTTCAACAACTTTAGACATAAATATCTAAAATGCTGACTGATGAAGTTTGGAGGAGGGGAGGAGACAAAAGGAGGGGGAAGGGGAGGGGAGGAGAGGAGAAGGTAGAAGATAAGAAGAGAGGAGAGGGGGGGAGGAAAGGAGAGGTTGGAGAGGTGAGGTTAAGTAAGGTGAGGAAAGGAGAGAAGAGGGGAAATGAGGGAAGAAAAAAGGAAGGGATAGAAGAGGTGAAGAAAGGTGAGGGCAGGAGAGGGGAGGGGAAGAAAGGAGAGAAAAGGAAAGGGTTGGGAAGGAGAGGAGAGGGTAGAAGAGGAGAGAGCATTTCACTCTCGAGCCGTTTCCTTGCGCGATTAAGTCGAGGCAGATAAACTTTCAAATACGCAAAAGTCAAAAGAAAATGAACTTTGGCATATTGGAAAATTTCTTTTGAGTTTTAAAATATATTACGTTTTAGGATGTTATAAACGTTTTTAAAAAAGAAAACTAGCCAGCTGCGTATCTTGACTCAATAGCCTAAGATTTTGAGGTTGGTAACGAGTTGTGGTGTTTACCTGTATAAACGCCACAACTATGTTTTCAAATACTATTGCTATTCCTTTCAGGCAAATAACCCTCAAGTACAGGAAACTAAAAACTTTCTTAGTGCATCAATAAACCTAAATAATTTTGTTTCGTTTTAACCTGGTATTTGCCGAATTCTTCACTTTCACCTGGGGCTTCTTTTATGGTGTGTTGTTTCCAGGCAAAATGTTTCGGTGAAGCCACGTCGGGTAACTCTTTAGAATGCCGAGTCCGCTTTGTTTGCATCTTCTTGAGATGATCTTTCCAATCCTGAAGTTCTTGTTCACTATGGGCGAACAAGCACTTTGTTCCGTACTTACAAAACCGGCCACTTGCTTTGCTACAGCAATATCAAATAGATCAAAGTTAAAACATAATGACAATGAAAATGACAAAAACATTGATAAAGGTATAAACGAAAAAGAAGAAGAAGAAGAAGAAGAAGAAGAAGAAGAAGAAGAAGGAGGAGGAGGAGGAGGAGGAGGAGGAGAAGAAGAAGAAGAATAATTTAATGGTTGTGGTGGTAAGAAGAAGTTGATAAAATGTAGGTGTGTTCTAAACGTGTTTTTTATTACCTTGGACAGGTCAAACCACAATGCCAAGAGGCAAACTTTTCACAGATAGTTATAGAGAGATTAGAGCTTAGTATGGAAAAAGTATTTTTATCATATCTTTATCATGATTATTTTTATGTTTATTTACATAGTACATAGAAAATATCTCTCAACTATTAACAAATTCAGCTAATTAGAATGATGTAACCTTATGAGGGCAATCAGTGCATCTAATGATGATATTTTGCCAAAAAGTGCTTGTTATGGATACCCAATCAGCTGAGGCGCTAGAACAATTATAACCATAACCATATCCATAACCATTACCATAACCATTACCTTTACCTTTACCATAACCCACCCATAACCATTACCACTACCATAACCATAACCATTACCATCACCATAACCCAACCATAACCATAACCAAACCACTACCACTACCATAACCATTACCATTACCACTACCATAACCCAACCATAACCATAACCACTACCATAACCAATATCATAACCACAACCATTACCATAACCACAACCATTACCATAACCACAACCATTACCATAACCACTATCATAACTATAACCATAACCTTAACCACTACCATAACGATTACCATAACCATAACCATAACCATAACCATAACCATAACCATTACCATAACCATAACCATAACCACTACCATAACCATAACCATAACCTTAACCACTACCATAATCATATAATAATAATAACAACAATAACAATAATAAAAATGATAATAATAATGATAATAATAATAAGAATAAAGATAATCTCACATTCAAATCAAATACTCCCCTCGGGGCTTTTCAGTATTTAATTACAACATGAGGTTTGATCGTTAACATTAATGTTAATTCTTATAAAAATAACGGGTTAAAAGTAATCATGTCTTGTCATCTCGGGTATCAGCTACATTGTCACGTTCTTAAATATGTAATACTCATTGTAAATATTGGCAGTATTATTTACATACCTTACACACATGCGGTATCTTCGACCTGGAACACGCATGGGAGGTGTTCTACTGCTTCCTTCAAATCCTTTCCGCCAGTAATCAAAATCGCATATTTCATCAGGCGATTCCCCTTCTTTCTTTGGAAAGTTTTCATTGTACCGTTCTTGATTTCAAGAGAATACGAATACTTGTTAGAAAAGATTGAAAGTGTACACGGAATTAAAACGTCTGTGAAAATAGTTTAGTTTCGCTGGCCTAAATCTAACTGTTACTTAAAACATTACACTGTTAATTTTTTGTTACTCCCTTAATTAAGCACTGTAAAAAGGAAGGTAAAGAGGGTGCCTTAGATAACGTTTCACGACTTATTTTTTCTCGCCATAACGCATCATGTTACTCGGTGTGTCTCAGAAAAAACGATCCTATTTTAGCCACGATAACGGATAGCGCCATTATGCCGGTCATCTCGTAACGAATCACGATCCTAATTTAGCCACGAGACCATCCGCAGACATTCCGCTAATTTGATTTCAGAGAAGACTCCACTTAGATCATTAAATTCTTAATCATTTATATAGAATTTTTGATAAAAATGGTAACCCTTTAATTAAAGTCATAAGTCTTCCTTGGGGCTGCTCTAGCCTAAGCATACAATTTCTAAACTCCATTAACACAAATGCGGATTATATATGGGATTCCGGATTTGTTTACTATACCGTTAAGAATAAAGGTGGTTACTTTGCATGGTACTGAAAACGAAAGGTTATGTTTCTACCTTCGTCTCTTTCTTCTGTCCAAGCCCGTCTTTCAATGTTCCCATGAGCAAACCTACACGGGGTCTTCAGGCAGGGCCTATGTCGCATAAAATCTTTGCACAATTTGTAACTCCCATAAACGTTTGGAGGTCGGGGACGAACAGCCTCCCACTTTGATCTGGTGTTATCCCAAAACACTTTTCTTAACTTTGAATTGCCCAATGTGCATTGCCGACAAATCTTCTCTTCATTTCCACAAAGAAACTGCTTATGACCGTATCGCAGCAGAAAATGATTGCAAACATTAAGAAACAAGTCTTCCATTGCGACCGAAGAAGGTGAATAAGATAGGCTGCAAATTTCCTGGGAATTTAGATGCTCCCGAAACGATGATGTACCTAGTCGGCGTCTGCGCTGGCTTTCCTTCTCTGTGAAAAATATCATTTTGTGTTTAAAATGTGAAGGTTTGTGTACTACAAAAGCAATACAAAAAATACCGGAATAGACTGAAAACGAAACAAATAAACACGCTAGTGTTTTCCCTAGTATATTCAATCTCAACAAGAAACATTTCTTATTGGCTCAATTCCGTTGCAAGCGTTTATCTCCTAATATATATAATTCAACGGCAAAAAAACTTTTTCATCATTACTAACTGGAAATCAGTATAACCAAAAAAACCTTTCCTTCTTTCCTCTGTCTCAGCTGTATTTAAAACTTTATTGATCTGCAACTTTACTACTGATAAACAAGAGAATTCACAAAAAACAAAACAGGTAAACTTTAAGTT